>JAAGAY010129348.1:0-37150 GCA_011801015.1 Ardeotis arabs
CCATGTCCTTCTTATGTTGGGGGCTCCAGAACTGGACACAGTACTCCAGGTGGGGTCTCACCAGGGCAGAGTAGAGGGGCACAATCACCTCCCTCAACCTGCTGGCCACGCTATATTCATGATATCTGTCATGAATTTCCACCACCTAGAGCTATGAGTTGAGACACAAATTTTTAAGTATATCAACATCAGTACACTGTAGGATAGACATCAGGAGATTTATTCTGAGACGTAATATTGTTACCCATCAGATTCTACAGGCTTTTGTCAAATGATTTTTCAGAGTCTTCAAAAATACACTGACAAATATAACGACACATGAAACAGACTTCAACAAATCTCAATAGAAGGGATGTGGTTATTTTTGTTGCTGTTTTTTTTATTATTTTTTTTTAAAGGAATAGAAGGAGTGATTTGGTTTGAATTAAAATTCCTAGAAGAGAAAATAAACAGTGTATATGACTCTAAGTTCTATGATATTATACAAAAGTACCTAATGACACAATCAGTATGTAAAGTGGATGTGCTATTTTTCACTCAAAAAGCAGCTCTTTGCTAATGTAGTACCTTTCCCTGTTGAAATCAGGATGCAAACCTGCATGAAATGAATCATAGAATCATAGAATCATAGAATGGTTCTGGTTGGAAGGGACCTTCAAAGGTCATCTAGTCCAACCCCCCTGCGAGGAGCAGGGACGTCTTCAACTATCAGGTTGCTCAGAGACTCATCCAACTTGGCCTTGAGTGTTTCCAAGGATGGGCATGGGCAACCTGTTCCAGTGTTCTACAACCCTCAGCGTAAAAAATTTTTTCCTAATATCTAATCTATATCTGCCTCCCTCTATTTTAAAATTTTTACTCCTACTCCTGTCACAACATGCCCTACTGAACAGTCTCTCCCCATCTTTCTTGTAGGCCCCCTTGAGGTACTGGAAGACCGCTATCAGGTCTCCCCGGAGCCTCCTCTTCTCCAGGTGGAACAGCCCCAACTCTCTCAGCCTGTCCTCATAAGAGAGGTTCTCCAGCCCTCTTATCATCTTTGTGGCCCTCCTCTGGACCCTCTCCAACAGGTCCATGTCCTTCTTATGTTGGGGGCTCCAGAACTGGACACAGTACTCCAGGTGGGGTCTCACCAGAGCAGAGTAGAAGAGCAGAAGTGAATGTTCATTGTGGGCAGATTTCCTTCTGCTCTTTGTGAATTGGATGAATCCACAAGAGCAGGAGGTTGGTCCTCTCTCACATACTTAAGGAAACTCACAGAAAAAAAAAATGGAGAGAACAAAGGTAACACTATGGGGCCAATTTAAACATCTCTTAAATAGGGAAATCTGTCCCCAGAGTGCATGAAAAAGAGCAGTGCATCACCATATGGACTGCAAAACATTTTGTACAATGATTTAATTAAAATACAATTAAAGTATCTCCTCTAAGTTATATTGCTTTTATGAGTCTTGTCAGATAGTCCACATAGCCTTAGAAAGAAATGTAAGGCAAAAGGCTAACAATAAGTGCTAACCATTATCATTTTATGTGTTGAGCATGCTAATATCCCCTTCTGTTACGTTAATGGGCAAAATCCATTTGCTGAAACCAAGGAAGACTTTCTTTCTTAAGGTTAAGACAATTAAATATGAATGAAGAGAAAGTGGAAAATCTTGTCCTGAATGTATTGGGTAACATCAAGGGCTTGGAAATTCTCTTGCAAGTGGTACCTGTAGTACTAAAATTTTCAGTAAAGATTCTGAGATACATGCTGCAGGAGTTGCTCTTCATGGTCCAGTTCACACTTCAATGTGAAGTTCAGTGGAAAGATGTGATTGTCTCCTTCTAATGAAAATTTTAGTGGAATTGTCTCTGTTAGTTTCAACGTGTTGTCAAAGATTCTTTGCAACGTGTGCACCTGCAAAATGATTATTTGTTTCCTCATGATAACAATAGAGATGAAAAGATATTTAATAAATGGCAAAAAAAAAAAAAAAGAGAAAATACAGAAAAATCAGCACATTTCACAGATTTCACCAGACAGAAGAAAATTTCAGTTTTCTGCATTTCAGGTCATAGCACCCCATTTCTTCTCTCTACTTCTGACTTTTATGTGAAAATGAAACATTTGTTATATGGGGGGTTGACCTTTGCTGGCTGCCAGGTGCCCATCAAGTCACTCTAGCCCTCCCCCTTCTCTATAGGACGCGAGGAAAAAATACTACGAAAAGCTCATGGGTTGAGATAAGGATTGGGAGATCACTTACTAATTACTGTCATGGCAAAGCAGACTTGACTTAGGGAAGACTTGATGAAACACTGGAACAGGTTGCCCAGAGAGGCGGTTGATGCCCCATCCCTGGAAACATTCAAGGTCAGGTTGGATGGAGCTCTGAGCAACCTGATCTAGTTGACGATGTCCCCGCTTATTGCAGGCGGGCGTTGGACTAGATGATCTTTAAAGGTCCCTTCCAAACCAAATGATTCTATAATAAAATTAATTTAATTTATTGCCAACCAATCAGAGTATGATAACGAGAACTAAGAACAAATCTGAAAAAACCTTCCCATTCTTCCCTTCTTCTCAGGCTCAATTTCACATCCAACTTCTTCCCTCAAGCATTGCAGGTGGATGGGGAATGGGAGTTGTGGTCGATTCATAGTGTTTTCTCTGACACTTCTTTCTCCTCACACTCTTCCCCTGCTCCAGTGTGGAGACTCACCCACAGCAGACAGTCCTTCACAAACTGCTGCAGTGTGGGTCCTGTCTGTGGCGTAGAGTCCTTCATGAACAGATTGCTCCAGCATGGCTTCCCACAGGGTCACAGGTCCTGCTAGAAAACCTGCTGCTGCATGGGCTCCTCTCCATGGTCTGTTGCTCCTGCCACAAGCCTACTCTGGCATGTGGTCTCCACAGGCTGCAGCTTAGGGCATGTCCACCTGCTCCGGTGTGGGGTCCTCCCCAGGCTGCAGGTGGATCTCTGCTCCTCCGTGAACCTCCATGGGCTGCAGGGGGACAGCCTGCTTCACCATGGTCTTCACCACAGGCTGCAGGGGAATCTTGGCCAGGAGCAACACTACTCCTCCTCCTCCTTCTTCACTGATCTTCGTGTCTGCAGGACTATGTCTTTCACTTGTTCTCATTCCTGTCTCCCAGTTGCTGTTGCACAGCAGTTTTTAACCCTTTCTTAAATATATTATCACAGAGGCATTACCAACATCACCAATGGGCTCAGCTTTGGCCAGCAGCAAGTCTATCTTGGAGCTGGAACTGACTAGAACAGGCTCTATTCGACATGAGGGCAGCTCCTGGTGTCTTCTCATAGAAGCCACCACTGCAAACTTCCACTACCAAAACCTTGCCATGTAAACCCAGTACAGTTAATTTGATGGCACATTGTGACGCTCATCAGACAGAGGGAAACTTAGTTTTTATTTGAGTTAAAATTTTCAGACAAATTCTTAACAGAGAATCTTCTGTAGACCAGACAGTCATTACATGTGTAAATACACTCCACATTGAAATACATTCTTACTGCATTTCTAAACTTCTGATTTCCAAAATAGAGACAATGTTTAGAAAACATTTTCTTCAAACAAGTCATGAGAAGAAAAAAAGGAATATTAAATTGGTCATTCAAGTTCCTTTTTTTTCTACTGAGAAATTGCAGATCAATCAATATTCTTTGAAATCAGATTTGATTGTTTTATGCCAAAACATTACCCTGCCCAAGAATGGGAGGAAAAATAAAAATTGCTTATATCTTTTATATATTGTTAACAGTTAGTCTAACATCATCTTGAAATACTAGGTAAGTAAAAATTAATGTTTAGTCAATTAATGTGATTTGTCCTACTTAACTGCATCACTGATGCTGCTCAATAGCACCTGCTGTGCTGCTACTGTCATTTTAGACATGCTCCACAAAATGAATGACAGGAATGTAATGTTATGGTGAGTTCATCAGCAGTCCTCTTAGACCCTTGGTTTGATGTGACTCGTTCCTTTGTGACTACACAATTAGTTTGAAATGGTGTGTAAAAATCTATTGCTTTGCTAATCAAGATGATTTAAAGTATTACCTAGCAGCAGAATTACCCTATAAGGAAACAAGAGGGGAAAATGGCAAGATTTTTTTTTCTTTTTACACGCTTTCATCAAAGAAATTGTGTTTGGCTCTATGTGTGCCAAGGAGAGTATGAAAAGATGTGAACTTGAATTTGAGAGCTCCTGTAAATAACAAGAGACAAAGAATAGGCATGCTCCTTCACTCCAGCCACAATGTTGCAGAGGAAATTTTTTTAAAGCATCTGTTGAAATTAATTGAGAATTAGAAATATATGCCCAATGTATTTCCTATGCAATCAAAATTAAGTGTACTGTATGTGATACTCCCCCAGCTTTTACGTGCTCACATACTAATTTTCCAGAAGCCACGAGCGATGCTTCATTCAACACATGGGCTGGACTGTGCTTTGAGGTTCAATAATTTGTTACCAAAGGTGGCAAGTGCATATAGAATAAAGCAGAGATTACAAGAAAAGAACCCATAGTCTTATACATTAGTAAGTTAAGTGCTGCTCTGGAAAATTATATATTTTTCTCTAAATCTGCCACTGAGCTATAGTGTGTTATTGGAAAAAATCACCTAAAATAAAACTTTCCCTGGATGCCTGGTAATTGTATGCTTCTGCATGTTGAGAATTCTGAAGCTGAGGCCCTAAAATATTCATGCACTGAAAGGAAAAATGCTCTAAATTGTTAATTTTGAAAAACATATTTCAGATTATTTAAATTAGCCCAAGTTAATGGATACTTTTTATTTTGATCTCTTTTTTATTTGCTGTTTGTAAAAACGATGATGTAATATCAAATACCTGGCAATTGTGAAAATAAAGTCACCAGGCCATGAAGTATGCCAGTATGATTCAATATCTCCCTATTTTTTGTGAGAAATTCATGTCTAATCTTAGATCCATTATGTCCATAATTGATAGTCTTGTGTTTATCACATTGAAGCATTTACCTCCTCGGAGAGACAAGCAGTCACCTCATTACCATCACCTGACATCAACAACTTCAGTGTGAAGTACCTACTCGCATCATTGAAAAAAACCTTGTTTTCTTTTGCTAATAAGGCAGCTGTAACCCTACTTTGCTGATCAGGGTACTCACTAGAATTTTATTTACACCTTCAGCCCCTGGTTACCAACGCAAAAGAACTATATCACTCTCATCTGAGATTTCTGATTTGTGACTTTACAATGTTAACACTCTTTAAGAGACAGTAGTGGCTAAGGTGATCTGTGCTTGTTGCTGTACAATAGAGGCTTGCTACTGCAAAGTGTTAAGAGCCAGACTTTTATAACATCCTGGTATCGATCTATCACTCCTATTAACACTTAAAATCCTTTGGTAATTCAAGATATGAATGGGAAGAATACTGCACAGAGAAAGGTGGAAGTATCTATCTAAATTTTATAGAAGGTACCTTCATAAGAGGTAACAGAACACAAAAGCACAGATTTTCTTAATTCCAGTAAGAAGATAAGTCTACTACTCTCTACAGTTGTCAAATTTTACTGTCAGAATTTTTCTATGTGAGTGCATAAACTGATTTTGTGCAACTTGGTTGATTTTATTTCTTCTTCCACTGTTACTAAGAGTTTTTGTACAAATGCTAAAACACTAAAAAAGACATGGTTTCTGTTGGATGGGTACATATCTACCGTGATATGCCAGGATCTTCAGAGCACTTGAAAGAGTTAACAAAGGTCTGAAGTTGGAGAATAACACAACATTAATAGGAGAGATTGAATATTTGCAATAAAAAACTGAAACGAGAATTACTGCACCTTGTCAGTGTGAAATCTGTAGACATCTTCTGAACACATTAACACCTTTAGCATTTTATGTTCCAAATACCTAAGAAAACAATACATTGATTTAGTGTTTCATTACCGCAGCTCATCTTTAGGGGATGACATTAAATCTCATTAAAGGCAAAATAAAATCGAACTAGTCTGTTTAAAGTGTGGACCACTAAGACCAAAGTGGAAAGAAAAATAAGTCCTAGAAGGCCACGATGTCAGATACAAATCCTGCACCAGGTATTTTACTTTAGATATGCTGTTGATGTAAACAATTTCTTTCCCAAGCTGCTCAGTTGGAAAATTATGCTCTGCATCCAGTGAGACAGAAGTATGCTTCTTAGTCAACAATTTCAATGGAGGAAACAGACAATGCATTCGTATTCAGGCCCTGACATACTGATTTCTGCACACACTGAGCAAAAATGTAACTTCTATTTCCATATATGGGATGATGGTGGATGAAGTTGCCAAGCCACTGTCGATCATATTTGAGAAGTCATGGCAGTCTGGCGAGGTTCCCAGTGATGGGAAAATGGGAAACATAACCTCCATTCTTAAAAAGAGGAACAAGGAAGACCCAGGGAGGTACAGACCTGTCAGTCTCATCTCTGTGCCTGGCAAGATCGTGGAGCAAATCCTCCTGGAAATCATGCTAAGGCCCATGGACTGTAAGGATGTGACTGATAACAGTCAACATGGCTTCACTAAGGGCAGATTGTGCCTGACCAATTTGTTGGCCTTTTATGATGGGGTTACAGCATCGGTGGACAAGGGACGAGCAACGGATGTCATCTACCTGGATTTGTGCAAGGCATGCACATCATCCTTCTCTCTAAACTGGAGAGACATGGATTTGATGGATGGACCACTTGGTGGATAAGGAATTGGATGGATGGCCGCACTAAAAGAGTAGTGGCCAACAGCTCGATGTCCAGGTGGAGACCGGTCACGAGTGGCGTTCCTCAGGGACGAGTATTGGGACTGGCCCTGTTTAAAATCTTTGTTGGCAACATGGACAGTGGGATAGAGTGCACCCTCAGCAAGTTCACCGACGACACCAAGCTGTGTGCTGTGGTCGATATGCTGGAGGGAAGAGATGCCATTCAAAGGGACCTTGACAGGCTGGAGAGGTGGGTCCGTGCTGGTGGATGAGAAGCTCAACATGAGCCAGCAATGTGTGCTTCTAGCCCAGAAAGCCAACTGCATCCTGGGCTGCATCAAAAGAAGCACGGCCAGCAGGTTAAGGGAGGTGATTCTCCCCCTCTATTCTGCTCTCATCAGACCCCACCTGGAGTACTGTGTCCAGCTCTGGAGCCCCCAGCGTAAGAAGGACATGGACCTGTTGGAGAGGGTCCAGAGCAGGGCCACAAAGATGATCAGAGGGCTGGAGCACCTCTCCTGTGAGGACAGGCTGAGAGAGTTAGGGCTGTTCAGCCTGGAGAAGAGAAGGCTCCGGGGAGACCTTATAGCAGCCTTCCAGTACCTAAAGGGGGCTTATAAGACAGATGGGGAGAAACTTTTTAGCATGATCTGTTTTGATAGGACGAGGAGTAATGGTTTTAAAATAGAGGGAGGTAGATTTATACTATATATAAGGAGGAATTTTTTTACCACGAGGGTGGTGGAACACTGGGACAGGTTGCCCAGAGAGGCGGGGGATGCCCCATCCCTGGAAATATTCAAGGCCACACTGGACGGGGCTTTAAGCAACCTGATCTAGTTGAAGATGTCCCTGCTCATTGCAGGGGTGTTGGGCTAGATGACCTTTAAAGGTCCCTTCCAACTCAAACTATTCTATTCTATTCTATTCTATTCTATTCTATTCTATTCTATTCTATTCTATTCTCTATTTCTGCTCTGCTCTGCTCTGCTCTGCTCTATACATTTTAGGTGTCAGGAAGCACGCTGTACTACATCATTCATGTGACATCAAAAAAGTTACCTCAAATTAGAAGGTAATGTCTATTTCTCTGCACACTTGTAATTAATCTTTTTTTTCAATCAGAGAGCAATATTTATTGCAGTAATGCCATTTGGGAGATGACACATACTTATTCAGTCTTCATTTTCTCCTCAAACCAGGTAACTCAGAATTCAGTAGCAAAAATGAAAAGAAAAGCTTGATGCATCAAATAAAAAATAGTTATGAGACACCAGAGTAACATTGTGAGCTAGCTAGGAAAACAAATTTGTAATATGTTCACTACAGGAAAAGGAAAGGAAGAAAAAGGGTAGTGGTAATATATCTCCAAGTTCTGAGATTTTTATGTTATTCTTTTTTTTAAAAAAAAAAAAAAGATTTAATCTAGTTTCTGGAATTGACAAAAAATGTAAAGGGGGAAAAACACTGAAGAATTGGTAACAGTGAGAGGATGGGGAAAAGTCTGAGTGTGGCAAGGTACTGACACAGATGGGGTAGGAAGCAAAGAGAAGCTTTGCGGACCTGAAGCAACTTACTGCATTCAAAAAATGATCTGTCACTGAATAGGGCTTTCAGGACCATAAACCACAAGATTGGATCCATTCAGTGTTCATCAGAAAGTGTTCTTTATACAGCATTTTAGTAAAACTTACTTTAAGAGACCAGCTAGAAAAAGGCCTTCAGTCCCTCTAGCTTTTGTGGGAAACCTGCATTGTTCCTGAAAAAGGAAGAAGAACGTGAAGCTCTTAAAACTGAGGTCGTGACTGTGCAAAGATTTGTGCATCCACTAAATGTATTTGCTTGCAAGTCAGTGACATGTGTAGGAGACATAAATATATACAAGCTTGGAGTGAGATTTCAGTGCTTCATGTAAATCTTGTACAAAAAAAAAGACCCTCGTGGCTAAATATGAAGCATTCTGAGCAGAGAGCTATTCCTTTCTCCTCACCTATATTCCCAAAAATTCAGCACAGTCAAAGCGGCATCAATTACATTTTTCATTGTATTTCCTATTGGAAAAGCAAAGGCCAGCATCTGTTAATTGTGTTATACAGCTTATTCAACTATAGAAACAGACTGCTAACTCAGGAAGTGAGAGAGAAAGAAATTTCAAAACTATATGCCAGCATGCTACAATGTCAGTTTTTATCAGTAAATCTCTTCTTATTGCAAAGAAAATATTGTTTTATTGTAAAAATATTATAGGTGAACTATATTTTTTCCTTCCCTGGAAAAATCAATTTCAGAGGCCCTATTGATATGTGAGATTTTTGTACAATGTTGTTTTGCACTCTCTTGCTAAAAGACTATGTCATTCTGATGTTATTCAATTAATTATTGCCTTATCATGACAGATGTTATCATTCCTAATGTCTCAAAGACAGACTAGTAAACTCAGAGGAGATTTAAACTCTGAAATATCAGCTGGCCACAACTGAGTAGTGTTACTTCAATATTTTAGAGAAGCAACAAATAACTTAATATCCATTAAGTCAATACATCTGCCATGCCACTGGTCAGTAGAGACCCAGGTAGCCTACATACATGAGTGGTTTGATACTGATATCCTCATACATCCGTGGCACTGAAGGGAACAGTTGCAGCTGCATCATTTAATATTTCTAGCTGATGCTATGAGTTCTAGGTTTAAGAAGTGAGCAATTTCTGATAGTTATCTGTACATGTTAACTGATTTTACTTTGAAACAAGTAAACCAGGAAAGGAAGAAAAAGGATCCACTAATTAGATTAGAAAATGACAGAAACAGTGAGCTGAGTGTGTTGTCATAGGAACTGCGAGAGAGAGAAATCTCAGACTCCATGATTCTGAATGACCAAAATAGGAATCTGTGTTTTACAGTAATACTAAAAGTAATAGCAAAAAAAAAAAAGGTGAAAAATAATCTAAGGTTCAAAATTCAGACCTTAGTTAAGACTTGTCAGAACTGATGTGGCTAGAATTCATACATTCATGTGTTTTGATATCATTTGCAACTGTGGCCTGATACGCTGTTTTTCACATCTTATTTTTCTTCCATCATTCAATATTATTTTTACTCTACTATAGTATGTATCTCCAGATTAATTAAATATAGAATTTAAACTCTGAGCTGAACATTAATTTCTTCACATATATTTCTCCTGTACTCTTACCATAGGAACTAACCATTTTACAAGCATTAATATATTTCTCTTTACAGTATATCAGTGAATTCCTGAGTTCATAAATAAGAAACTAAATAAAAAATATAGTAAGAATAGAATAGTTTAAAACATCCAAGAATTTGTGGTATTCAGTTGGAAATTGCCTAGGACTTGGTAATTCAGAGGACTTGGCATTTCAGAGAACTTGGCAATTGCACATTATTTCCTATGCAGCTGCATAAATGTAACAGTTTCGGAAAATGTGTGTAGGCATCTCCTGTTGAAAACCCAGAAAATGGGCAATGGCCAATTCCAAAAAGTTTGTTTCACATGAAATGAGTAGCCACCTACAGGAATCCTGCACGAAAAGAAGACACAAAATCAAAGTTTAACCATGAGACGAGACATTCTGTTTCTTCAGTTGCATAAAATATACTTAATAATACGTAATATATTACATAATATATATTTCTACCACAACAGAGAATAGGTCATAAAATAATGTCTTTCACTACGTCCCTTACATCTTTCACTACTTCCACTCTACTCTGCTCTTGTGAGACCTGACCTGGAGTACTGTGTCCAGCTCTGGAGCCCCCAACGTAAGAAGGATATGGACCTGTTGGAGCGAGTTCAGAGGAGGGCGCAAAGATGATCAGAGGGCTGGAGCACCTCTCCTATGAGGACAGGCTGAGAGAATTGGGACTGTTCAGCCTGGAGAAGAGAATGCTCTGAGAAAACCTTATAATGGCCTTCCAATACCTAAAGGGAGCTTATCAGAAAGATTGGGAGAAACTCTTTATCAGAGCCTGTTGTGATAGGATGAGGGGTGATGTTTTTAAAATAGAGGGAGGGAGATTCAGACTAGATATAAGGAAGAAATTTTTTGCAATGAGGCTGGTGGAACACTGGAACAGATTGCCCAGAGATGTGGTAGGTGCCCCATCCCTGGAAACATTCAAGGCCAGATTGGATGAGGCTCTGAGCAACCTGATCTAGTCAGGGATGTCCCTGCTCCTTGCAGGCGGGTTGGACTAGATGACCTTTAAAAATCTCTTCCAACCCAAACTATTCTATGATTCTCTGATTCTTTGATTCTACATACCTGAATTTAGTCCCAAAATATTTTGTGTTCAGTACTGAACCACACAAAGATATTTGTTTAAAAAAAAAAAAAAATTGATCATATTTATTAAGGAAAGTATCTTACAGATAGGCTTGACCAAATCAAATTACATTCACAGGTTATTTTTTTAAAGCATTTTTTTATTTTCAAAACCAGATTTACTAAATTACTGTGTCTTTAATATTGCCCAGACATTAACTTATTTAATTCCAATGTAGTTTTCTAATGCCTGAAAAAAAAAAAAAAAGAAAAAGGAAAAGAAAGAATTAAAACAGTTGTACACAGTCATTAGCCTTTGAAACTTTTGCTTCTACAGCCAAGTTGAAATAATAACTAGCAGCAGCAGTAGGCTCTTGCCTTTCCATGAACTCTGCCATAAAATGGAGTGGGACATAAATCTCAACCAACTTCACAAATATGTGCTAGTAGCAGCAAAGTGTAGATATCAGCAGTCTTGCATTCACTTCTAGGTTTTGAAGGAGAATTTTCTGCAGTGATCAGCAATCATTCAGCCTATCCCATAGCTTCTTACAATGCTCTTTCTCTCTGTTCTTTTTCTAGCTTCTGCCCTTACACAGCATACTTACTGATGTCCTTCTACAGTCCCATCCCAGGCTCCTCATGTTCTCACATTTTGGTCTTGGCAGTTCTAAGCCTAGTCATGAATTATATCATGCTCCACCATTTACTCTTGCTTACTTCCCAGTTCTTGTCCTTGCAACTTTTTCCTCTTGTTCACTCCAAATCTGTCCATTACCACTTTCTCACCTTTCTCATCACATCCTTTCTCTTATTCTCTGTGAACACTTGCTACCAACAGCAGATGTAATGATAAATGAAGACAGACTCTTCCCAACTCTTTTCAGCTCCTTTACCTCCAAACATGGACAATAACAGCTCAGAGGAACAACTGGAAGAAAAAGGCAGGAAGAGAAAGGGCTGGAAATGGCATGTGTGTCTTCTACAGTCCTATCAACACTCACAAAAATATATTTTCTTGTCGTTTAGCTAAGACATAAAAAATCTCTTTGTGGGCAACGAATAAATTTTGTACCTTTTACAATGTGACTGAAGCTGGGTAAATCACATTACTGCTATTAAAATGCTACTTAATTCTAAGTTTAAAAAAAGCTTTTAAATGTAATTTTTTCAAACACGGATATAAGAATATTTTTCCCTAACCTAGTTCTCAGAAATGTCATTTTTTTTTTTAGTCTAAATTATTCTTGAAACTTTCTGCATAAGCTAGAAACCTCTTCTTGAAAACATCTGCTTAAATTGATTAAACTTTGAAAAAATTACGAGGAGCTGAAAACAGGTATCTACAGAAAGTATCTGAAAAATTAGAATACAGACTTTAAACCATATGCATACACTTAAATATAATAGAAATAGTCTTATAAGAAACAAACATCAACCTGGGAATTATTCCTGTTATATTAGTTAGAAATGCAATCAACAGTAAATAATAAACTTTATAATATTTTTATAAAATTGATGCACAAGGTGCATCAATGAGCTACAACCCTTTACACTGACACCAGAAGACTAGCAAATGTTAGCACTGCCATGGATTAAGATGGTAAAGGATTAGCTAAATCTTAATGTATACAGTTATGTAGGTACTCTGTCATCTTTGCTATTCAGTATTGATCATTTTCCTATTGATTCTTTCTCTGGGGTTACTACTGCAGCTCTGACTGTGACTTTATTGGCTTCCTGTCCCCTGCTCCTGCTCAACCCTAGACTTTCATATATTCAGGAAGAGTAAAAATAGGCTATGCTTAAATGTTTTGGTATGGCAGATTATCCACTGCATCTACTGAGGGCCAGAGAGCTTCATCTTGATGCCTCACAGATTCAGAGTTGATCTAAGTGCAGCCTCCAGAGCAGGAAATTAAATGCTCTAAACCGAGTTACCACAGAACCCCATGCTCATCCCATCCTTTCTCAATTGAAGTGGAGCCCTAACTGATGTCCTAAATGCTGAAAGTAACCAGGCTACTACCAAGAGTGGTGCATTTTTCAACAGCTTTCAGAATTATCAGAAATGGTAAGGAAAAGTCTTGTAACGTGGTGATTCAGGAACACGCCTCACTTCAAACTACATAAGTCATTACCATTACATGCAGGTCATCTACTTTCTGTCTTGCTTCACTTAGCTAATGAAATGTTTTAGTCATAGATTTGCAACACAAAATCTACTAAGAGAGGATATATTCTGAAATAAAGGGATATTTTAGTACACAGCTGATCAGCTGCACATTGTGTTAAATATACAAGGGTTTCTTTTGACTGTAATCTCATCTTATTGAAAGGCAATGGATTTTATAAATATGTAAATGTCATCACTGCTAACTCTTATTGACAACAATTTCACTAAGAAACACCATCGGTATTTATAAACTAACTTTTAAAATGGCAAATGCCAGAGACACTGAGTGGTATTGATAATGTACTGTTATGAAAGCAGAACAATTTTGATTTGTTTAGTAGGTTAAAAGTTTGCAGTGATAAGCAACTTTTGCAAAAAAGAACCACAAAAAATTGCTAGTTTAAGTCATGAAAGTTTTAAGGAAAGATGGCTCCTATAAAACTGAGGCCTTCTGGTGCTTAAATCCATCAAAATAAAAAATGCTGCAATCACAGGAAAAATAGAAGATTAGTAATCAGAACTCCCTGTTCTGTTTCTGACTTTCTAAACTCTCACTGTACCTATGAAAGGGAGCACAGGAAGAGGAAAAGCTCTTCAGGAGTCTGAAGTAGACTTGCTTCAAAGTTATTCCATGAAAGTGTGGTAGGTGGTCTTCATATGAGGAATGAATTACAGTTTCCTCCTGAACCTCTGCAGCAGGTCAACTCCCCTCTTAAGAGTTGTCCATCCTTTTAGGTGATGTTTACCAGATTTAACAGTCCTGGAGTGAGGAGCTGTATTGATAAGTTAATATAAAGCAAAGGAGGCTTTCAGTTAGTCAATGGCGAAAGTGGCCCGTAGGGATGGTAGTTTGGATCAGAAACTTAATTTAGATGTTGTGAATCTCCCTGTGGATAAAACTATAGCATGACTTTTATGTATTAAAAAATTGTCCTGGCCTGTGCTGTTCACCAATATTTATTTTTGTCTTTCATCAACAAGTCTCAGTAAGTCTCAACATCTTTAAAGAAAGATGCATGATGATTTTTTAAGAGGTAGTGCATGAATTTATGTTTTAGACATTCTCATCTCAGAAACTGAAGGGGTAGAGGGGTAGATGTAGACAAGAAGTTTTTAATAGATACTCCTCATCTGCAGAGGTACTATTAATTTTTTTTAAAGATTAGTGATGAAGAACAGATCGTTCTTTTCAGGTGTAATTTTGAGTTGCTGATTATTGTATCAGTTACATTGGAGGTACTGGGTGCTGAATACTCTGAAACATAGCATTGTAGCTAATATAAAAACATCAGCCTAGGTGTTTGATTTCTGCAGTGAAAGAATTTGAGATTTCCTATCATCTTTAAAAACAGTACAAGGTTCCTAAATAAGGTGCCTTTTTAAATGCTCAGAACTGAGCAAGTGAGGTGAATCTGAGAACAACATTTGAAAAATTTCATCCAGGATTTCTGGAAAACATAATTCAATCACTATACTGCCTAAATATAATCCTTCTTCCTATCCACAACAGACAGTATGAAGTAACTTAAGCAAGTTTATCTGACTATTGAAGCAAACTCTGCTCTTGAAAGTAAATAGTGTATCTTTTGTAGTGAAGAAGTGCTGAAGTACCAAAGTGCTGCTGTGGCAAAAAATTACTGTCCTTAAGAAAAACATAATTACCTTAAATGTGAATATAATAGTTAGATAACTAGATAAGCAATGAAGCTAAATCAAGTTAAAATGAACAGATAAAATTGTGCCTTGCCTGAGACACTTAGCTGAAACCAAGGACTTGAGCATTCAGTGTTACAGAGTGTTCTTCACTGTCTCTTCTGCTTGATGTTAGTGAAAAGACAGACCTTTCTTTAAAGAGATAAGTTCAGAAATACCCAATGGGAGTAAACAAACTGTCTAGAATGGTAAAATCACAATGACTGCAATGATATCTCATCTTCAGAAGCAAGCTAAAGTATTAACAGTAGTGAGAAAGAAGAAAGAGATGACACACAAAGGTAGCAGGATTTTTATCTTCCCCAGTCCAAGGTCTACCATGCAAGTGGGAGGAAAAAACTGACAACAAAGAAAATAAACTCTTTACAATTTTAGAATATATATATATATCTGTAGCAGAAAAACTATATTCAGCTTTATCTGAACAAGCCTGAATTATATACAATAAAGTCGCTTTTGGCGACTCATTTGAAAGACAATCTGGACACAGCTAAAGGTACATGACCAACTGCCTAAATTAAAGCAAGTTTAAAAAGAATTGACCCTGTCTTTCTCTGTCCTTTCATATCTAATAGAAAATCTTTCATGTAAGTATCTACTCTTTGTGAACATAGTTTGACTTAAACACTGCAAGGATTTAATTTGTTGACTTCAAAGGACTTCACCTGCTGACCTGTAATGTAAATGCTAGTTTTATCCATAAACAGTTAACATATCTCAGCATTTGCCTCCACAGAACTTTCAGGATTCACACTTCCTTATCTTTTGTTATACAAACAGCTGATTTTGAAAAGGAGCAAGAACTGCTTTAGATTAATCTAATTGGTGGCATTTTCACTAATTATAGACTAATTTTAAGGGACTTCAAGGGCCCAGTTTCTCAGCTGCTTAATGTTACAAAGATTTCAATTGGAGTATGCAAATTTTAAAGATCCATGGCTATAGCTATATGCATAATAAAATTTATATTTCACAAAAGTCTGTTTCTAAAGTAGAGTTTGATATTTTACAAATGCTTTTTAAATAGGACACAGTTAAAAGTTTTTACTAAAATGGATAGAGAATATTTAATTTGCAAAATATGTTAAAAATTAGAAAATATTTATCTCAGCATTTATACAGGTTTTTATACTCTAAACTTGTATTACATTACTTTGTTCTTCAGTGTGTTTAAGGTTTATGTTAATTAATTGAACAAACCTCACTGTAAATTAAGCTTATGTGGAAATGATACAAGCAGTAATAAACATAAAAGTATTTCTTATAAGAAAACATAAATGAAAGTTGAAGAAGAAGATTTTGTATTGCTTTATTCTCATTTTCATTTTCAGAAGTTTTGCTTTATGCATTTTCTTATCAATTTCCAAAATTCTGTAACTCAGAGTAACTCAGTATAAATGACTTGTTTCTACTTGTCCACGAGGTTGGACCTACCACCTCTCTGGGCAACCTGTTCCAGTGTTTCACCACCCTTACTGTAAAAAACTTTTTTCCTTATGTCCAGTCTGAATCTGCTTTCTTCTATTTTAAAACCATTACCCCTTGTCCTATCACAACAGGCCCTGCTAAAGAGTTTCTGCCTATCTTTCTTATAAGCCCCATTTAGGTACTGGACACATTTAGGTACCCTCACATACTGCTCATACTCCTTTCACCATCTTTCTTGCCCACCTTCTCTTTTCTATTTTTATATCCTGCTTATATTGTGGAGCCCAAAACTGCACAGAGTACTCCAGCTGAGGAAGCACTAGTGTCGAGGTATACTGGGACAGTTCCTGCATTCGATCAGTTAGCTATGCTGTGCTTAATGCACCCCAGGATACAGTTGGCCCTTTTGGTCGCCAGGGCACATTGTTGGCTCATGTTGAATTTACCATCATCCAAAACGCCCAGATCCCTTTTTGCAGGGCTGCATTCCAGCTCCCTCCAGGCACCCAGGATTACATTGTCCCGGGTGCAGAATCCAGCATTTGTCCTTGTTTCATGTGGTTATACTATGATGAAAAAGCTAATGCTGCAATTAAGGAGAAACTTGAGAGAAAATACAGGTCATACAAATCTATTATTATGGAGCAATTAAAAGTAAATTCTTTGAGTTATTTCAAGTACATATTAACAGGAAAATGTTTTAGCCAGCTCATTTCTCCACTGAAATCAAAACTGAGACGACTGCACTATTTTGTCAGCCAGACAGCTTCCTCTCCCAAGGAAAAAATTAGTAACAGGTAAAAAGTAGGTAATAACACAGGACAGATGGCTGCTTACCATGGGAAGCCTTCAGAAAAGTTTAGAGGCATTCCTCACATAATGCAATGAGCATTGTGATGTGCACCAAGCCCTCATTAGTCCTGCAGATCGGTTAGGAACTTGGGGCATGATCAGTCTGCAATTAACCATCCTACTACTTCCTGGCAGCAAAGCTACTACTTCAAAAGATATTTTATACTACTCTCAAGTGATATTTTTAAAGGAGCTGGTTAATGAACTGTGTCATGAAAAATAATCTGAAAATTACTGTGAGTTAAAAAAAAGAACCAAACAAAAAAAAAAACAAAACCCAAAAAAAAAAAACCAAACAAACACAAAAAAAACCATAAGGAGTTGAGAAATTCCTTATGTTCTTGGCTAAAGCTCTTACTTTCACCATCCTTGTCAGGAAATGGCTACCAATTAAGACAACACCTATGTCTGTAAATGTCTATAGATGTGGCAAGTGTTACTGTTCAGAGGTATTTGTCCAGTATGTAAAGGCAATAGGGTCTACAGGAACTTAACTCCAAATGAGCCTTTAAACTACAGTATAAGCATTGCAAAATAGTAACAGAAGAAGGAATTACATTTTCACTAGGATGAAAATGAGTTTTATGATTAACATCTTGCTACAAAATTCAAAGCAGTGGAGAAAGTATAAAATAATAACATTTCAGCTGCTGCAAGCTGAAATGGCTCTTGGTCACAAGGATGTGGCTTCTGTGAGCTTTAAGCTCCAAGATGAACTGAGCCAGATACAGGTGAAGACAGCAAGTTACTGCTTACACATACTTCAGGAAAAGCTCTTTCTAACAATTATTTAACTGTTTAACAAAATTAAAAAAGAAAAGTAAAACATAATGCAAAGGTTTGGAAGCCCTTAAGATGTCAAACATGACAGAAAGACTTTGACAGAACACTATTTTAATTTTTTAATTATTATTTCTTGTTTGTTAAAGAAAAAAAAAAAGATTCTGTTCTACAACTGTGTCGTAGTTCAGCCCCGATTGAGACCAGACTACACAGATTCTCTCTCACTCCCCCCGCCCTCTGAGAGAATAGGGGGAGATAATATAAGAAAAACAGCTTGAGGTTTGAGATAAGGACAGGGAGAAATCCTTAAAGTTACCATTACGGGCAAAACAGACTCGACTTGGGGAAAACTATTCATTTATTTCTAAAACTAGCAGGAGAATGAGACAGGGAACAAGATAACCTCCCCCCACCCCCTCCCTCTTCCCGAGCTTAACATTATCTCTACTACCTTCCCCCCGCCTTCCCCCGAGCGGCACAGGGGGGAAGAGGGAATGGGGGTCACGGTCAGTTCGTCACGTGTTGTTTTACGCCACCGCTTCATCGTCGGGGGAAGAACTCCTCACATTCCTCCCCTGCTCCATCGTGGGGTCCCTCCAACGGGCCACAGTCCTTCATGAAACTGCTCCGGCATGGGTCATCTCTTCCACGGGGTGCAGTCTCTCCAGAACAGCTGCCCCAGCAGGCCCTCCACGGGCCACAGCCTCCTTCAGGCATCCACCTGCTCCAGCGTGGGGTCCTCCACAGGCTGCAGGTGGATCTCTGCTCCTCCGTGGACCTCCATGGACTGCAGGGGGACAACCTGCTCCACCATGGTTGTCACCACAGGCTGCAGGGGAATCTTGGCCAGGAGCTGCATTACTCCTCCCCCTCCTTCTTCACCAACCTTGGCATCTGCAGCCGTTCCTCACAAGAAAAATTCTTCACAACAGGCAGGCAGACACCTCTCAGGATCTTTTTACATCTCATTCACATCTCATCTCCTCTCCACTTCTTGCAGCCGGGCTGGGCCAAGTCAGGCCCAGTCGGCTGCCCGGTGGGAGGCCAGAGGGTGAGGCCTGCAAGGCCCACAAGACTTGCGACTCCTCCTCTCTTCTCCCACTCAGCTGCTTCACGCCTTCTCCTTTTTTTTTTTTCTGTTTTCTCCTTCTTAACGCAGAGGCGTTATCACGGAACATTCTGCGACCAATTGGCTCAGCCTTGGCCAGCGGTGGGTCCGCCCTAGGCCCGGCAGAGTCTACTGAACAAAGGGGAGCGACTTCTAGCAGTTTCCTACAGAAGCTACCACCTTCGCCCCCCCCTCACTAAACAAAACCAGAACAAACTGTATAGTGAAATTCACAATTTAGTTTCTTATGCTGAGTGTGTTAACTCCATAGGTGATATTAGGAAAAGTTACTCAGCTCAGAGAAGGATTTAACAGCCATTGTAAGTAGAAATTAAAAAACACTGAAGAAAGGAAAGTCTCTTGCAATTCTATCATCTTTCAGGAAGAAGGTGAGAGGGCTTCATGCACTCCTTTGAGATCTGTAAACACCTAGTCTTTGTTGTCTAAAATGTATTTTTTGGCAGTAGAGGTGGGATTATACCTTTATTCTAAGGAGGAGACATTGATGATAACAGTGCCTCACAAGCACTCCACTGATCAGCACTATTCTCAGTCTGAAGGGATTTAAATCCATATTGTCATCCTCTAATGACTGTCCTCGACACTTGGTTTACAGATGATTTTGCACCCTTCTTTCCATTCAAATTTTGCTATACTGCAAAAAAAAAACCAAACCAAAACAAAAAAAAAAACAAACAAAAAAAACCCTGAAGAGTTGTTGTATGGGAGAAAATGAGCATAAGGGATGTCAGTCTCCTATTAATGTCTAGTCTACTCACTCACATGGTCAAGAACTAGAATCTGGTAGAGTACCTCCATATTAGTATGTTGTGTTATATCAGGGCTATGACTATGAAGTGAAACCCTCCACTGTCTCCTTTACCATGCTGTGGTTCACATCCTGGAGCCATCTCTGGCACATGAACTGGATTCCTTTTGCTTCACTCTACAGATCTACTCCTGTTCTGCTGTGCTGCTTGCAAATGAAGACATATCCAAACGCAACTCAAAAGCCGGATTAAATATTTATTTGGAGAATAGGTTAAATTCCAGCCTGTTACAGAGGAAATTCCCTTAGAGATGGAAGGTGTGTGTTTGAACTCCTTGAGATGAGGCAGTGCTTAATCTGAATTCCTTTACGGCTTCATGCACTCTCACACGTCTTTTAAAAGGAGATCAGTATTTCTTCAAAGGAAAGCAGTCGTGGATGCTGTGTTGTACTGGAATTTAATTCTGTCAGTTTGTCCTGGTCTCACAGTCCTCCTTCCACAACAGACATAGCAGAGCCAAAGCACTGCCACACTAGGCCACATCAAAGGTCCACATCGCCCAACATCCTGTCTCCAGCAGAAGCCCATAGGAAATGCCTTGGGAAGAGTATAATTATAGAACAGAAGAATACTAGTTCTTCACTCACTTGAAGCTATTTCATACTTTTGATCATTTTTACTGCCCTTCCCTGGACACTATGAAGATGTAACATTTTTGATGAGAAAAAAAACAAGATTGGTGCAGAATGTAACAGATGTTAGTGCACTATGATTTTAAATAAAGACATAGGGGTATTTCTATAATGTTTCTCTGCCTAATAATTTCTAATATCCTGTCTGCTTCCAGCTGCTACTCTGCATGGAGTTTATATAATTTTTTCACACACTATTTGTTACAACTCCAAGATCTCCTTCTTGACTCACTGGTTAAGCTACATCACTGCATAAGTAAAGTTAGGTTTGGGGTGGGAGTTCTCTGTACATCATTCCACATTCATCTCCGTTGTCTTTCTTCTACCATTTTGTTCCCAGCTGACTCAGGGAGCCCTTTCACAGTTTCTCATTGGCTTTTTCTTACTTTGAATACTTCATGTTGTTAGAACACTTTTTCTCCTTACTTCCCATATCATTTCCCAAATCATAACTGAATATCCTGAAAAACACAAGTTCAGTGCAAATCTCTGATGGAAAACAGGAACATTTATTCCTATTCTTATTTTACAGGCTTTTATGCTATTATTTATCCATGTAAGGGCATTCCTTTTTATTCCAAGAAGCTTAGGTTCTCAGCTCTTAGTGGCTCACTGTGGGACAACATTTAATTGCTTTATCTTCTTTCTTAAGATTAATCCAGTCTAAAGCTTTATGTACAGAAGCAGAATGTTGGGCATTGAAAATATGTTCAGGGCTGGCTGTAGACATAGTTGAAATAAGGAACTGTGTTTGTCAACAGACTCAACTCACTCTTACTAATGACAAAAACCTAGAAGCAAAGCAGGTGACTGCTGCCGCTACAGTCTACCGAGAGAGTAAGAGATGCAGAACATAAGCTGTAATGGGGTAGGAGCAAGTGGAGTTTCAGTAGCAGACTCCTTTATGCCAGGGATACAAATGAAAGCCTGACTCTGCTCTGAACTTTCTCTTGATTCACAATCTCATCTTAGAGGTCACACTAGTAGCTGGACTAGATGATTATTGTAGGTTCCTTCCAATGGAAATCTAATCTTCCCTTCTCCCTTTGTGGTGACACCACGCATTTTTTGGCAATATGGCAAAAGCACTGAGGCCTAATTCTCAGGTAGAAAAATTTAATTTTACTCTGTCTTCCTATGATTTTCAAGCTACTCCTATGTCCATAGAAAAAAAAAGAAAGACTGACTCTCAGTTAACTTTAGGCATTTGTATAAACTTGTCTGTCTAGACATCTCATGCCAACCTTTTGCAAGAGACTAACAGCATCTCTTGATTTATCTAGACAGCTCAGTATTATCACAACAAACTCCATTTCCTACCTACCTGTGCTTCTGAAATTTTGTTTCCCTTGACTAGAAATCCTTTTATGCAAGAGTACACATCTGAAAATAAAAGGCTCAAGAAAAGCCAGAATCCTTGGAGAATCCAGTCTGGTCCAAACATCGGATAATGGTTTGGAACTTAACATTGCTTTTAACCAAAAATGATTCCCCACTCCTCCATGCAGATAAGGTTTGGTTTATTTCAGAGAGAAATATAGAGTTTATTTTGACATGTGATCTTCTAGAGCATCCAGATGCATTGGTAGTACATGACATTAGTATCTAACTTGCCTGTCAGTCTGTATCATTATCATCAGCAGCATCTGCTACCAGACTGCATAGAGAGTGCTGCAGATTTAATGAATAGGTGTTTATTTAATATTGAATTTATTTTAAAGGTGAACTATTATTAATTGATATGCTTCTAGCAACATCAAGATACTTCAGGAATAAAAATATCAGGCTCTTAATGAGAATTCTGTCTATAATGCATTAAAAGACTATTACATAGGTCAAATTCACTCCTTGGTAACACTGCTTAAATAAATTTTCGTAGTAAATACACAAAACCAAGGCAACAAATGTTATAGCTGCTAATAACAATAACCCATCTTTGCATACTGTCTCAACATAACTCAAGCACTAAGAATGCCAGGGGATAATCTGAACTCTTTCAAGGGTGTAGAAGACCTACAGAAAGCCAAAATCATTATTATTAGCCTTTGTGTAATACTTTGTTGTAACTGACAGCAGAGACTATGCAAGACCATTAACTCAGCTGTATAATTGGATGAAACTTGCAGGCTAAACAACTCCAAAATAAAAAGAGAAACTATATAAATTGTCTACATGAAGTTTTGAGGCAGGTAGTACCTCCAGCATCATCAGAATCCCATGTGCTTATGGCCCCCTTTTTAAGCCAGAGTTTACTTCATACCTCTCTTGATCTGGTCAAATAATAATATGCACCTCATGTAATACAATTACAATAAAATGTTTGCTGCTAGGATGGTAAGAAAACTGCTTACTGCAGTAAGAAAACTTATTACTGCAGTTCATGTCTATAGGAATGACATATGAAATAAGTGGAATATTATACCTTCTTTCACATATATTGGAGAGTACAAATCTACAGAATTAATCCACCTCACCTTATGTGGATCTGTTAAAAAAGCTGCAATCAAGGTGATACACAAAAGCCCTGAATAAAGGTAAGAATAATAATATTCCTCTATTTAAATTTCCTTTGATGTGTAAAAGAATGGCCATATTTTGCTAGCAAAAGGAAATACTGATAGGTATGTATGTTAATGAGTGTGGTAATGACAAGATATGAGGTTACTACAGCTGATAGAATCTCATGGAATTTTTGATTTTTTTTTTAATTAAAATATAGACACAAAGATCTGTAGTTAAATATAACTGTAATGAATGTCCATTTCAAAAATTCCTGTTGTGTCCAGAGTATGTCACAAAAAACCCTTATTCTTTGGTGAAGTACCTGAGAGTGTGTTTGTAACAGAGTGGAGGTAAGGAGGAGACCAGAGACAGAAATATTTTTAAGGTGTCTATTTTTTGCATTTTCCTCTTTTTCTATCACTATTTCATCCTCAGCTTTTCTTTCCTTCACATTCATTTCCTTATATAAGTTTTCTCAATGCCAGCCCAGAAAAGAAGCAGTAACTAGCTTTCTTGCAACAGGAATGTTGTTTGTAATTTACAAAATATTGACACTGAAAGATATGAAGAGGAAGAGAAGAGAGAAAGAAGATAAACGCAAAAAAGTGAACAGTAGCCTGCAATAAAAGTCATTCTTCTTCGGCTAAAGGAAAAAACATGGCCATGAAATAATTATGGTTCTTGTAACCCATTTGTTGACATTTTTAAATAAGACATAGTAAGCATCAGCAGGCTAACTTAAAGTATTAATTGTAAATTGGAACTTGAAGTAGAGGAGAGGATGGAGGAGAGAGACAAGTACTGATGGTACTGTCAGCTGAGATGGGGACAGGGAACAACCCAAGCCACATCAGCGCAGCGAACTCCAAAATGAAACTGTTGTCAGTTTCACTTTGTCTCCACCACTGTCAGCACTGCTTTCCCTCTGTTATACAGTAGCCTCCTATTCTATCTCTCTCTTTTCTGATTGCTTTCAGAGTTTATACCTCAGGGAATAATGCCACATTATTTTTCACTTTGTGGGTAGTCACCTGTCTCTTTAAATCAACATCAGGTGACAGCTCAGGACCTTCACATCAAAAAGCTCTTACTGA
The DNA here is from genome assembly GCA_011801015.1 of Ardeotis arabs. Taxonomy (NCBI): domain Eukaryota; kingdom Metazoa; phylum Chordata; class Aves; order Otidiformes; family Otididae; genus Ardeotis; species Ardeotis arabs. The sequence continues at coordinate 24,145 of JAAGAY010129348.1, forward strand.
CTTGGTGAAAAGTAAGACTTACATCCCAGTGCTTAATTAGTTTTTTTAGCAGCTGCTTTATGAAAGCAGCCTCACAGAAGACTCCTCTTTTCACCTGTTTCTTTCTCCCTGACACTGCTGTTTTCTGTGTGGAAGCATGCTCCTCTGGCTTAATTTGCTTTAGTGCAGCATGCAGTGCACTAGGGCTTTTACAGTTGTTAGTAACTTGTGAGACAATTGCCTACAATGAAAGCAGTGCCATGTTTCTGTGGGTTTTTTTTCCCTCTAGGATGTATAAATAATTCGGGTTGGGAAAATTCAAGACCTTATTATTGAATATGTCCAATCAAAAACCAAAATACAAATAAGGACAGACAAAAATCATGTAATTCTAGTAAAAAAGCACTCACAGGTCTGTTATTCCTTCTCAGAAGAAGGGAAGACCAGGAAGCTACAATCTCACCATTGAGGAAGTCAAAATGAAACTCTGTAGGTGCAGCTAGGTAATTAGCAGGCAGACAGGAACCAGGTTCTGCAGGTTGGAGTGCTAGGCTTTATGCACTGCCTCTGCTTGAGGCAACTCAATGAGTCCCAGGAATTGGCCACAGCAACAAAACTTCATCCAAGAAGACATGTATTCATGCCAAGTAACTAGTCAAGGACAAAATACTTATTTTCTCCAACTAGACAGTGGAACATCCTCTAGATCTGTATTGCATGTCCTTTTTCCATTTGATGTCACTGGTCGATTGGTATCTCAGCTATTAAGACCCTTCTAGTCAACCCCCAGATAGTTAATAAAGGTGAAAGAGTGTGATTTCTGCCTTTATTTCTTTAGAAATCCCAGAAGTTCCTCTGGACAAAGAAAAAGAAGGAGAAAGAAGAGGGAGTAGGAACCAAGACAAATTATTAGAAACAGGTTCATTAGTTGCTGTGCCTCTTTTGGATAGCTCATGATGAGGTGCACCTGTCCCATTTTCAGCTAAGGAGCATGTGAGAGGTCTGAGAAGATAAAAGGATTTAAAACAATGGTAATTTAACAACAACAACAAAAAAGTAGCATAATTTCTGCAGATAAGAGAGAGAGAGGAACTACTAGTAGAGAAGAGAAAGTAGGGAATGGAAGGGCCATAGCTTGTATAGATCAAGGGGAAGAAATCTGCAGGTAGAGAACAGAATAGAGGATAAAAAAAATGTTAAAAGTAAGAAAGGCTAGAGAAAATAAGCTAGGTGGAGAAAGATGAGAGAGGAGTAGCAAAATGGGAAGATTATGGCACAAGATGCCTTTGCTGAACAGGGAACTATCTGTTCAGTTAATCAGAGCACTTGTTGGCTGCAAAGATATCCTATTCTGTCAGTGGGGTTTGTGGTGACACAAAAAAGGCTGCTGAGGGTCAAAGTGCTGTACTTCCAGAAAGCACCCTGAATCTTGCTTTATTGCATAGGAACAGGAGGAATCTAGTAGAGAAATCAACTATGCTGGTTTTATGGAGAGATTATTGGCATATTTTGTGACGTCCTTTCTTTTTGCTCTTTTTTTTTTCCAGAAGGTTGGAGTCATGGCCAAAATAGTAACAACTTAGGGAATTTTACTTAAGTTAATTTACTGACAGTTAAAACAAACTTTTGAAGATTGATTCAGATTTTTTAAAAAACACACTAAAACATAAAAAATAAACAAACATTTAGTGAAACAGCCTCTTTTCACCTTCCCCAGGCTAACTTCCATCCCACACCTCTCTTCCCTCCTCCCGTTGTTTTTGCCACTTGTAACACTCAGTCCCTCTCAATCCCTTGGTGAGGCAAGGGCCAAAATGACATTGTTTATTTCTGCCACTCTTTACTTCATTTTTCCTTCACTGCTCATGGCTTCTTCCTTGTTTCCCTATCCACCAGCATAGGCTGACAACAGCTGCAGTCACTTGAGAGTTCCCTCTCCCTGGTGTTGGTCACTCACAGCCGTGATCCTTCAACACTCTGTCCTCTGGCAGGGAGTACATCCTTCCTAGAGTGTATCTCCAGCCCTACCCCCAGCTGTAACCCCAACAATGGCCCATCCATTTCTCCTCACCCAGCTCCTCACATGTCCTCTCCCCACAGTGGCTGCGGCTCTTTCTAAAATATGTCAAGGTTGGGGCACCAACATTGATTGGCTGCAGGGCTGTTCTCATTGGTGTCGGAGCCAGCTGGATCATGGCCTCCCACACAGGGACCCTGCAGACTCTTACTCAAACTCTGCCAGGTGTGCCCAGTGTAGGATTGGCACAGATCAGCACACAGAATAAGAGGGATACTGGAACAAGGACAAATCTTTCCTAGCATTAAGAGGCATTCACATATAACTCAACTGATCTCCGAATATGTTTATAAACAAGAGCCCATATTCATGAGGAAAAAATTAAAAGAAGAATGAATGATTAACTGACCCCTCCCCCCAAACCAGTAGTCATTAAAAAAACCACTTATTTTTCACAGTCAAATTTGAAATAAATAAGTCTTACATTCCTGTACACAGTCTGCTGTTAATTACAGGCCTAAAATTGTTATCAATTAAAGACTCACTCATTTCGCTAATAAATAAAGACTACATTGCAGGTTTTGCTGCATAAACAGTAAATATGTATTGTTGCATTCTCAACCTACCTTTGTCCTATGTTTAACCTGGTAATTAACTGCAGTAATTATGACTGATTTCAGCACCTACCTTTCCTCTACAACTGGAATTAATCCTTCCACTCTGTGCTCCTTAGTGAATAACTAGTATGCTTGAAAAGATTTCCCTGTTTGATTACACGTATCTGTCTTGACAAACAAGGAGAATCCTTGTACCATCTTTTAAATGTAATGCTATACTTTTGCCTGTATATGTCAGTATGACACATGTTGCTTTGGAGGGTTACGACACTATCATTAAACTCCACTTGACACAAACAGCCTCAAAGATAGTTTAGATCTCTCACCTCAGCATTTAATTCTCAGAGTTTTAGGACCACTTACTGAAGTAACAAGAAACTAGAGGTTTATCTAAGATATACTTAGGAAACAAATGTCCAAACTACTTAATTTGTACCCTTACTAAATAATTGAAGAGGACGAGCTAATACAATGCCTATGAGAGCATTTCCCCTGAGAAGAAGCAGATTATTTTGATAGTGTACAAGAGCATGAAAGCCTCTAAAAGAACAAAATTTCACCTAAGCACATGACACACTGCCTTCAAACCAGCCTCAACCACAGGACCACAGGACAGTTAATGTAAGTAGAGGTTCAGGTGCTGCGCTCTCCAAATTTTACATAAAATGTTGCATTTCATGAAATAATTTAACTTCTCTCTCTTTACTTTCTGAATTTATTTCCATAGGTGTTTGTGTACAATACAAATGGGTAGGAGTGAAAGGGAAGAGTGTGCTCTGTACAAGTCAGGAAAGGAAGATAAAAAGCATCTGCATAGTAACACAAAAGTAGAAAATCAAACAAACAGACAAACAAGAAACAAACCTACATCCTACTTCCATGGAGTACTACTAAGGTTTGGAAGAAATAGATTTCTGTGCAAAAAATGTTGATTAGCTTCCTTGGCAATAGATATCTGATCTGAGAGAGAAGGAATTATACAGAAACTAGAGTGAAGTAGATGAAAGAGAAGGAATATGAGAACTCAGTATAACTTCAAGGCTGCATCTTATCCTTTGGTGATTTGAAGCAAATTATTCCATACTGAATTTACTTTGAGCTACTTAGGAGAGAAACATTATTTCACTAACAGTTGAGTCTTAAAGGAAGAAGGTATGCTTTTAAGTTAAAAAATGGTATAGAAGCACTTAAGCTCCTGTTTGCCAAACTATTGCTGTTTATTTTTTTCACAACACTGGATGCTCACCGTGAAAGAACTGGCTGAAATACATACGTCAAGAGCACAGCCAGAAATTCTCCAGGTATAACCAGGATAAAACATAACCTTGGTTATAGAACCATATTAGTATTGTCTTTCAGTAGATAGCTTCTAATATTAGTAGTCTTTTCAGTACCAGAGTGATTACTTGATGCACTATTTTGAAAGGGCATGCTTATCTAGAGAGGAAACATAGCATTTAAAAAAAAAAAATCCTTAAAAGTTTTGTGGTGTCCTGCTGACAAACAGTACGAGTTATCTTTAAGTGATAAATAAGCAGGTTATTTGCTGAATGATGAGGTGATGGAATTACTTATAATTCTTATTTAAAACCTGACATGCCACTCTTGCCCTTTAATTGTGTCTTGACACAAATTGCGGATGTTCTAATTACAAATTTCTTAACATTTGTCCTTCCCCTTGGCTGCTCTACACTACAGATTAATTCCACAAATGTACACTCCATCTCTTGAGAGACGTGCAAGTTAACACTACCTTGCTTCAACATCTGCAGCCATCCAGTAGTGAAATTCCTCAGGAATCTCATTGATTTCCTCATTCTTACAGTTTTTTACAGTCCTCCAGACTCCTAAGGTAGTCACTTTGACTACCTTAAAATGAGTCTGAGTTCTGCATATTCCTACGTAAAAACTTATTTATAATAACAGGTCCCCTTTTGCATGAGCTAAAACCTTCCCTTTCTACTTAGAGCATGATTAACAAAGTTAAACACATACTCTTCAGTGTTTATAAGTCAGACAAAAAAAAGACAAATCAGAAGAGTTTCTCTTGAACATTTTTTTTTTTCCAGGGAGATACATCCTTTGCCATCTATTTATTACGTAAAAACTGATTAACAACAAAACTGAAAACAGATACAAAACATGAAACATACATACACAGAGACAGACAGAATCACACCTAGTTTTAATAACAGCTATCTTCTATCCCGACCCATTGCCCCTGGCTTTTTTTTTAATGCACAACATTGGCTGTCCATCTTTAGTCATCTTGAGGAAAAAATAATAGATCTTCTTTTTATTTGGCATAGAAGGTCTTGCAAAATGGAAGTGGAAAGAGCATTGGAAAGGCTTTCAGAGTCTGCAGTGCTATTTTCAGAGAGTGTTTGTAGGTGTTTTCAGAGGCAACAACAACAACAATCTATTCCTCATCCTTATGGCAGTAGGGAAATTTGTAACTCTTCTCAGGCTTCCCGAGCATCTGCATGCCTGGCTTTCACAAAGCATGGTGTATTTTTGAAATTTCAACCGTTAAAAAAAGGTAACGCCACACAAAGGAATATTGTGTTCTAGGTCTGCCCACTGAGGTCTCTTCAGTACACTATGCCCAATTCTGACAGTTTCAATTTATTGTATTACTGTCAAAGAGTACTGGAGAACTTTTTACATACTTTTTTTTTCAGCTCTGATTTTCAGCACAAGCACATTTAGTAGTAGGAAGACTTACTGCATTCACAGTTGTGACAAACACTGAAATATAGATTTTCAGGCAGATAATGCCTCTTATTTAAGATTATAAACTTGAGAATCAGGAAATCTATTTTTACATTTCTTACTTTAAAATTATTTTTTAATGTTTTTTAAAGATAAGTAGTCAATTATTTGGAGCTCCAGATGGGCTTGTGAAAATTTAAACTCCAAAATTTTGTATAGTATTACACACAATATTACACTTCAGCACTTTTTTTTTTCTGCTATAATATACCTTTGTATTTCAAAATGGTGAAATGTTATCTGTTATCATGGTATGAATATCCTCTAAGTCCACGTACTGACAGAAATAATGTACTCTTGAGAGGAACTCATGGAACATAGACTTTTCTCCCTTTTTCAAAGTAAAAAAAAAATCTGCTTAGTATACTCTTTGTTCATTAGCTTTTAAAAATACTCTAAAGGTGAAACTACTTATATATTTTATGTGGCTTATTTTTCTTAGGCTTTTCTTATTCAGCCCAGATTGAATATTTTCATTGTTTCCCAAAATCTGTTCTTCTGATTTGTTTTATAAATCACATAAAAAGAATAACAAAATTTTCTTTAATTTTGTTCTCTGCATGCCTGCTTAAGGGTATGCTATATTTTATTTATCTTAACACAGTCCTTTAAGGAACAACAGCAGTTTACATATATTTTCCATAGAGACTTATTTTAAAGACACAGAAATTACATAAACCTCCTTCTCAAGTGAATTACAAATAATGTACATAAAATACTTTTGTTATCTGTTGGTATTTTATTTTTCAAAGAAAGACTTGTACCTTCTTACTTTGCCTGTGGTGGCTTCTACTGAAGCTTGATTTCTGCAAAAACCATCAGAGTTAAATCAAGCACACATACATTCACAAAATTCAGTAACTGTCGAAGTTTTGACTCATTACAAAGGACCATGTAGATGCCAAAGCAATGGAACATAGTCTACTAGAGGCAGCATCTGGCACTTTGGCAAACTCATCTGGCAGATGGTTTTACATTTGCTTCTCCTGCTATTCCTTTTACTGTCATACTCTTGAGGTTTTTTTCTTGATACAAATTCATTCTAGAAAACTAGCCACTGTCCATGTAACTGTTCTGTTCTATACAAATATTTCGTTACTTTTAAATAAAAACTAAAAATAAAAGAACAGAATAAAATTTAAAAATATTGTCTTTCTGCAACTCTATTGCAATTACAGTGAACTCCTCCATGTAGTATGCACTTACTTATGCGTAGACATTGAATTCTCAGTTCAGACATCCTGCTGTTTTTTTTAAACAGAAGCGATATGTGTGTCTTCTTACACAGAGTTCATACTCCACCTTGCAATAATTTTATATCTGGGAAGCACAAGGCAAGTTCTAGGTTTAGGTTGGATATTAGGAAACGCTTCTTTACTGAAAGAGTGATCAGGCACTGGAACAGGCTGGCCAAGGAAATGGTGGAGTCACCATCCCTGGAAGTGTTCAAAGAATGAGTAGATGTGGCACTCCAGGACATGGTTTAGTAGGCATGGTGGTGTTAGGTTGACAGTTGGACTTGATCTTGGAGGTCTCTTCCAACCTTAAGATTCTATGATTCTACGGTTCTAAAATGGGGGAAGTTTATAAACATATAAGTTTCCATGCTCTTGTAATATACTAAAAAAACCCCACTTCTATCTTCACTTTTAAGAATGAGGTCCTTTATAGCTACAAAGAACAACTCTAAATCAATGAATTTTCTTTTGTCCAGCATTTCAGAGTGAAAGTAATACATGTCTGACACTTCTGTTATTGAAGTTCCTGGGCAAAAAGCTCAGGCTTAGGGGTCTGGATTTCAAATCCAAAGCTTCATAATCAAGTCTTACCGCTTCCAAGGAAGGAACAGCTAAAATAGACCTCAGTGATTGAACAAGTCTATACATAGTTTAAATTATTCCAGGTCTACTTCAATACCCAAACTAAATAGCTGAACACTGAGGTTTGTGAGCATCTTTAATACTAACCAAAAACTAACAGTCGTTTGCATTTGCACAGTGGTGTGGCATTTGCTGTCCTACATTGGTTGATTCATTAAAAGTGATTTAATGATGCCTAAATATGCAGCCTTACTACTTAAATAGTACTGTTATGTGCTCTACCATCTGTGTCATTGTACGTATGTGTCTCTACTGCCACCTGCTTGTGCTAGCACTAGGAAAGTTTTCTTTCCACCTTTGAAAAGCTCAAAAGAGAACATCATGAATTACACAGATGGTTTTTGTAAATTTTCTGTTTAAATTTTATCTCTATTCTCTAAAAAAAAAATAAAAATCTTAACAAAATCTATAGATCTAATGGAGGCAGCAGTATAATAAATGTCTGAGACTTTCCAAAACTCTACCAAAAGACAATGTTTTTCTACTTTCTGCCAGGCAGAAAGAACCTGCATCTAATCATATTGTGCAAAGGTAAAATTATGTGCCCTGTCTTACCATAATCCTTCAAAGCTACATCTCATCTACTTCTCAGTCTTTCAGTAGAACTCATAGCAGTGTACATAGAGAAGGTGAGTTACTTATAAGTGTACTTATGCATATGAGTAAAAGGTGATCTCAAACAAGAATGTAAAATAAAAAATAAGAATAAAAAGCTCTGCAGTGAATGATAAATCAGGTGAAAAGAGTAGGTAATTCTTATCCTTTCTTAAAAACAGAAATCTTGAAAGAACATAGTGAACTATTATAGCAAGGGCAACACTGAGAAGGAAGTGATATGAGAAGATAAAGTAAAATTCAGGAGACAATTTGGCACACAAGGATGGAAAACAAGTGAGGATGCCCTCTGGACTTGAGAGGAGTTATTGCCATGATAATGGTACGATTTGCATTCACAAGAGTTGTCAAATACGTGCTGATTCACTTTGACTCATGAAGTCATTGCCACAAGCCTAAGCACTTGAGAAGTGCAGTCAGATATACAAATACAATGTGGTCAGTTGCCAAGTCCAGTGCCAGAACATTATGTTTGTTCAATATGTTTGCAGCATAGACTTTTGATTGCCCTCAGAATTTAAACTTTTCTGCACATAGATGAGCTCTGGGTCCTGATAAGTTTAATATCTTTGAAAGTTTTGCCATCGCTGTACAAAGATGATGACTACTCTACTGAAGCTTCTGCTAACACCTTTTTTTTTGTAAATACCTGACAGAAGATGTGTAATTTCAAAACACAGCAAGAACACCAACTGCAGTAAATAAAAAGGTTCTTTCTGCACAAAAGTTTTTGTCAGTGTTTTCCCATTTCAGCGGGGAATGAATTCAATGACTGTACTAAAGAAAAAAGAAAACACAAGAGAGAAACCATAATAGGTCCTGAGAACATTGTGACTAGCTGCAGATATTTCTATGCGTCTATGAGACTCAGTCTTTATGTCATTAGACAGGTGTTACATTTAAAATAATATCTCTATATTACTCAACATATCATTACAATGTTGGCTGTAATTTACTTCCCAATGCACTTGTAATGCTGGTGTGAAAGGCTGGACTCCTAGCAATTGCTGTTTGACAGATTTTTACATAATACCATGTTTTCACACAAAGTATTTGTATGTGTGACCTAAAGTTACTGTTCAAATTTTGTCTGAGAGGTCTCTGCTGAGGAAGGGAAAAAAAGTCTCTTGGTAGCAAACCTGAAATATGTTGACAGTGAATACAGTGACACAGTCAGAGCTGTGAGCTTTTATTGTCACAAATTAATGACTGAGACATAAATGACCCCCATTATCCAGGAGAGCACCACTGCTTGGCAAGGACCACCAGCCAGGCACTGCAAGAGGCCTCCTCCGAGGATAAACCAGCCAATATGGACCTGAAACAGAGCCCTCTTATTCACAGGAGAAACCACTGTCAGCAAGAGAGTGGCTGGTCCCTGTGCAGAGCTGAATGGCTGCAAGACACTCTCCCCTTGGGCTGTAAGCAGTCAGCAGCCCAACTGACCTAGATGAAGAGAAATAAGTGCTGCCTTTCCAGGAGACACATTCCCAGGGCAATGCCAGAGCTGACCTATCTGCATGGAAATTATTTGATGAGTGGGAAAAAGAGCACAAGTGCATGATAGCAACTGGCTCATGTTGGTGTAGACAGGGTTTGGCTGATGTATTGCATGCTGGGCTCCAGGACAACTCTCTGGGACATTGTCTTCACAAAACCAAAAAAAGCATGGGAATGCTCCTGAGGCCTAAATACGATTTGTCCCTCCTAGAGGTACTGTAGGTTTGCAGCTCCTCAACCTGACAAACATGAATCTGGAGAAGAAAGGTTACTTCGCTGAGTGGTAGAGTGCCAGGGAGCAGCAAGGTTGGGCAGCTCTGCAAGGGAAGGTGAAAAGGGAGCCAAGGGTGACAGCAGGGCTGGCAGGGTAGCGACTTCACTCGCAGAGGTATCAGATGAGGCTTCCCATAGCTCTTTCTCTGAAGTAGGGTATTTTCATGTCAATCTGATGCTCTGAGGTTACAGTTCCATCATCTCTGAGCAGAGTTTGCACACAGGCTGCAAAAGCCCTAGGGGGTGGGGAGGAGGTTGCAGAGGGAGAGATTGAAAAAAAAACTACATTACAGACAAATCAGGGCAATCAAAGCCTGTTGTTACCTCCAGAACCCTGACAGTTTGGGCAGTACTTTATATGTTTACAAGAAAGTGTGGGGAGGGAGGTGGAAGTCATGAGATGTACACAGCACCAACATGGTGGGACAAAACAATTGCTGTGAGAGCTTTTGTGACACAGGTAGGTCTCTGTACGGTCAGGTGCCATGTGACAGGTTCTCTAGGGTGCACACTGTTAGGAAATTTAGAGTGTTGCATTTTGGACACAAAAGCATTTTCCAGAGTGAGCAGAACCATTTGGGAAACATACAGTGGCATAATAGGCAAATCTGAGCTGTTAATTACACAGAGATATAAAGAAAAAAAAATGAAAAAACACACATAACTATGCCTCCCTGTTGTTTAAAAGCTTTCATTTGAAATTTGAAATACAGTATAAATTCATAAAAGTTTGTTTGTATTATGTTTCTTCCTCAAGAGTATTTCTGTAGTTTTTCAACAATGTGGTGTTCAAAAGTTGTTACTGAAATAAAAGAAAAACAAGTTTACTTTCTGCAATCTTGGGTGGCCAACTGTTGTCAACTGCAGATGTCAGACACCTTATTTGTGATTCCCCACAGTGTAGTGGGGCTACACTGTGTGGCAATCCCAGCCTTCAAGAGCAGCATCCAAGACTTACTTACAGAGGAAAAGGTTTACCTCTATTCTTACTCCTTTACTTCCTGGGAACACACTGACACCAGCAGGGGCACTACAAATGTGGCCATCTGTTATGACTAATTGTTGTAATTCATCTCTAAGGGAAAAAGACAAATAGTCCAAATACCTATATCCCACAAGTCATATGCACTATGATGTATATCTTTTTTTTTTTTAATTCAGAAGTTAAATTTTATATGAACAGAATGTAAGATTTTTAGACCAGCTTAAAATGTACTTAGGGTGATGTCCATCTCCACCTTTAATACATTGCTATTAAAGAAACATACTCTTGAATGTTGTGTCTCTTAAAAAAAAAACTAAAAAAAAAATCTGAGCATCTTTGGAAGTTTGAAAATCCAGTTAACTTTAAGTTTCAGTTATTCTCTTAGCTGTGACTTAGGTTCCTCACCCAACTTATCTAATTACTAAACTACCCAGAAAAGACTGAATAACAAAGGATCAAATATTCCAACTCCAGGATTCTACACCAAATACAACAGTAGCTTAAACAATAGTATTTTTCAGTATAAAACAAAAACTCTTGCTTCCTATATATAGTTATGGTTATATAGTCACCCAAGTCAGACATTCTAACTTGCAGGATCTATTAAGGCTTCCATAAACCACAGTATCATAAAACCATCAGGTGACATATATGGTAAACCAGCCATTTCAATTCCATTCATAGCTATAGTGTTCCACCAAAACAGCCCATTCACATCAAATGTGCAGAAATCCCAATAGAGTGAACTGGGGCTATCTTTCTTTGAAAAATTTAACTAAACATTGAATAAACAACTGAGCAGATGTTCTTGTTTATTCTGCAGTATTTTACTGGTCTAAAGCTGCATGGGGCTAGAAATCGGTTGATGAAGGCAGCTGTGAGTGCCCCAGCAGGAGGAGGATCTTAACAGATGCAGAAAAACCCATCTGACGTCCTCATTACAAGGGACTCGTGGGTGATATTTCAAGTGTATCAGAGAATGCAAGGACAGAACTCAGGCTGTCTCTAGCTGGTGAACAATCCCTTGCAGAAGCTGCCAACTGGCATGAGCTACAGCAATCATGACTTGAACTGTTCTAAACAACACTGCAGTTCTGCTGTCAGAATTGGGGAACCACAATGGATTCCCTGAAGACCTTCTGTGGGATTCTTTTTTTTTTTATCCTAATGAAATATTTTCAGAAAACAAAAATAAAACTTTCAGTATTTCTCAGAATCTTTTTTATTTTCCCTGTCTGCAACAATTTGTTTGTCCGTTTGTCCTACATTTGGCCAATCATGCAATTTTTGGCCAAGAATGGCCTGGCAGCTGTGGCTAAAAACATGAAAAAACTCCACTACTAACCCTGCAGGACAGAAAGTAGATTCACCTTATAGAGGAAAGGGTGATGTCATATCACCTAACTTAAGTGTTTAAGGTAATATAAGCCAATATGCATCAAAAAGTTCCTGCCTAGTATCAAGAGGAGTGTGTCCTCCCATCTCGTTGAACAATTAGATATACAGAGATGGTACAGATGGCAGGCAAACGTCTGTCCTGATGCCTTACCTACTCCTTCCTTGTCCCAGCCCAACCGCTATTTTCCTTTCTATGCACATAGCAGCATCTGTCAGCATGCCAAGATAAAGTGTACAGAAGAAAAGGGCTGCAGAAGCAAGTCTGATCTGTTCTTTCCTCAGAGAAAAATTAAATTTTAAGGAGTAAAATTATAGAAGGGAGGGCTGCAAGTTTCCACAGTTAAAAGCTGTAAGTTTATATGCTGATGTTTGGAGGGATCTGTCAGTTACAGAACTCGGTAAGTTTCCTACATCTCAGCTCACAGACTTGGCTAACCTTATGTTAAAATCAGATTTACACTTTTTCATTATTGGGTAAACAGAAAGATTAAGTTCTGTGTGTTTATTAGGTCAAGTTGATTTTCAATATTAGCGTATATGCTTAAAATATACGCTAATGGGTTTGATGGATGGACCACTCAGTGGATAAGGAGTTGGCTGGGTGGCCGCACTCAGAGAGTGGTGGTCAACGGCTCGATGTCCAAGTGGAGACCTGTCACGAGTGGCGTCCCTCAGGGGTCCGTGTTGGGCCCGGCCCTGTTCAACATCTTTGTCGGCGACATAGACAGTGGGATAGAGTGCACCCTCAGCAAATTCGCCGATGACACCAAGCTGTGTGGTGCCGTCAACACGCTGGAGGGGAGGGATGCCATCCAGAGGGACCTGGACAGGCTGGAGAGGTGGGCCCGTGCCAACCTCATGCAGTTCAACCAGGCCAAGTGCAAGGTCCTGCACCTGGGTTGTGGCAATCCCAGGCACAAATACAGGCTGGGTGGAGAATGGATGGAGAGCAGCCCTGAGGAGAAGGACT
>JAAGAY010129349.1:0-11628 GCA_011801015.1 Ardeotis arabs
AGCCCCACCAGTGTGTCCCACGCCAAGCTTCTCCTGGCCTTGGCAGGATGGGCCAGCTGAACTGCTGTCGCAGCTCCAGGTAGGCTCCCCCCGCAGCTCGGAGACATGTCGGCAGAGCTGGGCCCCGCAGTAGCCGCCTTTCTCCTGCCCGCTCGTGTCTGTGTCTGCTCTGCAGGGATGACCCTGAGCCCGTGCAGCAGTGCGTGCCGGAGCCGGCATCACGTGAGCTACTGCTCAGCCAGCACGTGTGGGTGAGGCAGGGCCGTGTGAGGAAGAAGAGGGTTCTCTTCCTCTTCAGCGACACCTTGGTCATCGCCAAGTCCAGGTAAGACTGGCAGAGCCTGGCTGCCTTTCCTGCCAAGGCCTGGTCCTGGCACCAGGGCAGGGACAGCCAAGGAGCAGCCCCAGGTGCCCGGCACCCTGCTGCTGCCTGCACCCACGGCCATGCCCATGGCAGGGGCAGGCTGGAGGGGAGCCACTGGGCTGGGCCACCTCCGGGTCACTCCCTGCCGCTCCTCTCTGCAGAAGCGTTGGTGCCCCACGCCCAAAGCTCAGCCTGGCCCTGGGCCAGCTGCAGGTGCTGAGCAGTGCCAAGCGGGCAGCAAGGCATGCCGCTGAGGAGGAGGAGGAAGAGGAGGATGGCGAGCTGACCAACTCCCTTGTCCTCCTCTGGCCGCGTGGCTCGGGTGTCATCACTTTCCAGTCTCAGGACTACCTTCCATCAGAGGCGTGGGCAGCGCCTCTGTCCTGCCCCACGGGGCTCTGTCCTGCCTCTGTGGCTGTCCCCACGGGGCAGGGCTGTGTGGGCGCCTGCCTCTGCCCAAAGGCTGGGGCACAGCAGGCCCTCAGGCTGTTTCTCCTCTCTTTCTGCAGCTCCCGGGCAGTGAAGGACTTCTGGCTCAGCGCATTCCTTGGGTAAGCGCCGCCTGGCAGTGCAGCCAGGGGGAAACCTGTGCTCACATCCCACGGGGAGGCTCCAGGCGTAGCCATAGGGCGCGAAAACACCGCTCCTGAGCTGGGGAGAGGTGCCCCCACAGCTGCGGGCAGGTCTTGAGTGGGCAGAGCTGGTGCAGCTGCTTGGCCCAGCTGTGTGCAGCCAACACCTGCCCAGCCCCCTCCTCACCACTGCCGCTGCTCTCCACTCGACTGCTGGGCGCTACCCGGCTGCTTTGGGGCAGCTTGGAAGTGCTCCCTGGGCCGGCAGGAGAGGGAAAACGTGGCCTGGCTCTCACACAGCTCTTTCCCTGCCCTTTCCCCATGCACAGGCCACCGGAAGGAGTGCAGGGAGCCCGTGTGACCCGGCTGCCCTCCATCAAGCTCCTGCTGAAGGAGCTGAGGAGCCGCAGGAGCGTGAGTGTCCCCCCGTCCCAGCTCTGCCCACAGATGCTGCACCAGCCCAGCAGCGGGTGCACGGCTTCTCACCTTCTGCTCTTTTCCCCTTGCCCAGGCGTCCACACTACACGCCAGCAGCCTGGAGAGGCTGGTGGAGGGCCAGGCAAAGGTGAGGATTGCTTGGGCTGCAATCTCGCTCATCCCCATCTCTCACACGTGGCCAGAGGCCAATGCAGCTTGCTGGGGGCCCTTTCTGCTGTGGGGCTTTTTGGTGAGCACAGTCTGTTTCTTGCAGGTTGCTGCAGAGCGGCGGTCACCTCCTGGCCCTTCTGGCAGCAGAGGTGGACATGTCCACGTGGCTGGTGAGTTGGCAGAAGACGAGGGCAGGAGCACCCTTCTCTCCTCCTCTTGCAGGCCAGCGCTCCTGCTGCACTGGGAGTGCTGCTGCTGCTGCCCTTCCCCCAGGGCACGCACATCCCCATGGCTCTGCAGCAGCAGAGAGCTGAGCCCCTGGGTCCCTTGTTGCCAAATGATGTCTTTTCCCTGCCCTCAGTAGCAGGGGCACAGTGCTGAGAGGGTCTGGGAGAGCTGGCCTGGCGCTTCTCCTCCACAGCACAATGGAGTAATGATCAGTTTTCCAGATTAATTTAAAACCAAAGTATGCTTGGTGCTGGCTAAAAAAAAAGTGCCTGAGCCTCTGTAAACATATTTAAAAGCCATAATTTTTTTCAGTTGAGGACATTTGTAGCTTCAGCGGTTACTGAGCTGCTGGCTACCATACTCTGAGGTCCAGAGGCCAGCAGCATTCTTCTCAAGGCTTTCTACCGATGTTCTATTTTTTGAGATGCCACTCCATTAAATTAGGACTTGTTCACTTATAGGTTTTTAAACCAACCTGTTCCTCGTTGGCAAAATAAAAAACACCATGAGGCGAGGCTGCCTGAAGCCTAGCCGCTACGCTTGAAGAAAATGTTCCTTGAGTTTCAGCGGGCAAACAAGGCACACTGTGGGAAGCGTTCTCCACAATACAATAAAACGGCGGGTCGCTCTGTAGCTCACCGTGTCTCCCCATAGGTGCTTACCTACCCAACAGATAATATCTTGTTATCTGTTGTTTATGCATAGAGAAGGACTTGTAGGAGATGTGAAGGTAGGTGAGTGTCTTGGCCACAGCCATCACAGAATGGTTGAGCTTAAAATTTTTGGTGTAATGAGGTAAAGAACAGCAGAGTAGCCTGTTTAACTGACTTGATATCCATCTATGATAAGACCACCCGTCTCATGGATGAAGGGAAGGTGGTGGATGCAGTTTTTCTGGATTTTAGTAGGGCTTTTGATACTGTCCCTCACAGCATTCTTCTGGACAAGTTCTCCAACTGTGATGTGAGCTAGGTGAAGAACTGGCTGAGCAGCTGGCCTCCAAGGGTTATAGTGAATGGCCAGTATAGTAATGTCAAGTAAATGAAGGTCTCTCATTTTTAACTCCTTTTACAGAGTGTTTTCACATTTCCTTCTGCAGGCACTGAGAGAGGTGAAGCTTTTCAGCATGGATGAATCATAGTGGATGAAAGCAAGGCAGTGGATGTAGTTTTTCTGGATTTTAGTAAGGCTCTTAACTTAAACGCTGACACAGCAAGACGACAGAACTTTCTCGGAGGCTAATCTGAAACTGACTGACTTACTTCCTAGAAGAATCCATAACTACACAAGAATTTTCTACCTGCTATTTATGCCATAGTTCGCAGGATTTTGCTATTAAAAAAAAATGCAGTGCACCTAATATAAGAAACCTGGTTTGTTGGTTTTTTTTTTTTCCTCTGGGAAAAGGGGGATTGAAGATGCATACACAGGGTAGATGAGAATCACATTTTATACAGTTCCATAGAGAACTCTGAGTTAGCCTGACCTACAATGCTTTTTTTTTTGCATCTAACTTCTGATGATTCTAGTAAAATGCCCTTTTTTTCCCTCCTCTGCTGATATTGAAGAGCAGGCCCATCATGTCTTTCAGTCATGTGTGTCTTCCAAAACCCCTCCTCCTTTCCCACTAGAGAGCTCTCCCAAAATGCTCATGGGAGACAGTTCCAGTGAGAGATTCCTCTACTCTAGATAGGCATTTATAGTCATGTTTTGGGCATGATAATGGCTAGCATGCAATAAAATGAAATGAAACTAAACAAAATTAAATCTGCCACGTTTTGCAAAAAAGAATTGGATATTAGTGTTTGCTTATTTAATATAGGCATATATTTGCTTGGAGTTTAACTAAAAAACCAAAATCTATGCACATCCTCAGATGTGAAGCTGGCAGAATTTTCGCTATATAAGTCTTGAAAATGTACGAATAAACAGAATTTGTACATAAGTATTTGATGTCTTTGTTATCACCCATAGTAATATGTTCATAAAGCTGTTGGCTCAAGAAACCTTGACTCTGCTAGAAATCTGAAACGAAACACTTGCACTAGCACTCAGTAAATATGTTGTTCAACTAAAAATAGATATTACTGTCATCAGCAAAGGGTATCTATGAGAGAATGATATTTCCTATAAATATACTAAGATACATGTGGATTAGTTTAATCTAATGGTAAACAAACCAAAGGACAGAGCTTTGAATGGAGGAAGTAGGATACATAGAAAAGGTTCAAGGGAAGCTTTTCTGCTAGTGAAAACATCAGAACTCTATGATTGTGTAATATTAAAGATTTAAACTAGCAGAAAAGTTTCCCTTGAACCTTTTCTATGTATCCTATGCATCATTTCTGTGTATCCTTTTCTATGCATCCCATGTATCCTAGCCTATGTATCCTTTCTGCTAGTTAAAATCTTTAATATTGCACCAACAAAATTCCTGTTTTTTTCAGAAACTATTACATTAAGAACTTGTAAAATACTCTCCCCAAAGAAGTCAACCAATCTTCAGAGGAATTCCAACAGGAAAAGGATTTCTTCTATACTTATCTTACATTTTCAAATATCAACCTGTGGTTTTGAGTATCTAAATTTTAATTTTCTTCCTAAGATACCCAAAAAGGGGCATATTTTCAGGACATGATTGCTTAGTATTTCCTGATTGTAGCATTTTCTCAAAACCAGGCACATTTATAACTCAGGTAGGGGTCCCAAAAACTCATTCAAAATAATTGTTCACATTTTAAAATTTCGGCCATGGAGTTAGAGACAATAAAACATTTTATAAATAATAACTGATTTGCCTGCTGTAACCTTTTTAGGTTTCCATATTTATCTGTAATCAGAAAATGAAAGCTAGAAATTAGTTTGATATTCAGATAATTTTGGCAAAACTCATGCATAAAAAGAATATCACAAGTTTTATAAATATTGATGAGGATAACAGTATGGATAAAAATACTGATAATAATGCAGCTTACGGTCACAAATTACAACAGGACTTCTACAGAAATAATTCCTTTAGATTTATCTGCCATGAAAGAATAGACACAAGATACAGAGCAGGTTATTTCAACTCCAGAACTTGACTACTATCAACATTTATTATAATCTCATTGGTTTGAAAACCAGTGTTCCTCACTATTTATTCAAAGAAGGTCGGGGGTACGGAAAGCCCACAGATAGATGCCGTGTCAGAATATGACGGAGCAAGAGGAAGATGCAGCTTCACTGACTGAGGAGTTCTCAGCTGTGCCGTGCAAGGAAAATACCAGCTGGCTCTGAAGCTCAGCCAGATTTAAGTGGGTTAAATTAGTTCACGTATGGCCCTGTTACAGTCAGTTTGTACATGGAGTCAGTGGGCAGTCTCAGCCAAGGGCACAAAATAACTTTGGAAAAGATAATCTAATTGTTCTTAGGCAAAAGTTACAAAGTAAACTAAACTGTAATTTAAGCAGAGTACAGTTAATCTCCACACACACACACAAACTATTTTAATAAGTGAAATTAAAGTCATGGCATCTCACCATTTAACACACTACAAAAACCCGTAGACATTTTCTATTGATTTTCTCAAAGGTACAGCCCAAAATTATATGGGGTTATATAGATCTCAATAGATATGTAGCAAAAATAATCCAGTATACGTTGGATAATTGTTCTTCTAAAGGATAATGAGCAGGTAGAGAAGATAAATGACTTTCATATAGCTAGACAATAAAAACCAGGACAACCAGATATACTGTCTACACTTGGCCTTTTTTCACCGTAATGTTGGCATTTTCTAGTTGGTAGAGGTCATACTTCCGTTATTTGGTTCATAACAAGTTACAAGCAGTTCCAAAAAAGCCTGTAGCACCACCCTTAATAAAAGTACCCATCTGCATCCCCTGATGCTCAGTGTACAGCTGTGTTTGCTGACTGCTTTACAGCTAGGCTCTGTCAGGAAGCAGCAACTGCGGGATGCTCTGCAAGGGCAGGGGGGACTGGCAGCTAAGAGTGACAGGAGGGCCAGCAGGGCGGCAACTCCCTGACGGGGCACAGTCCTGTGGCACCCAACCAAGGAGAAAAGAGAAGAGCTGGTGATGGAGACTGGGCCAGCCAGCAGTCCAGGTTGCTGGATGTGTCTGTAGGGATAAGTCAGGTCAAGTCCAAGGTCAAGGTCCTGACATGATGGACAAATGGATTAGGAAAAGATTCTTGCAGCCATCCAAAATAATGATATATTGGAGGGGGGGCGGGGTTTATTAGTCAACATTTCATCTGAAGTATTGGAACAGTGCTGTCACAAGCAACATGGCTAAATGCTACGTTGCTGTTTTCCTCCTCGATTGTTTCTATTTTTTAATGACCTAAAAACTCCAGCTGATACCAAGAGCTTTGTCAGTCAGTATGCCACTGCATACTGAAAGATCACTTGCAATCATACTGATTACAAGCTAAGCAGAAAATACCAATACTATTAGCCTCATTTTTTCAAATGAGGAGCAGAACTTGGTCAAAGTTATACAAGAAGACCTCAACTCAGCTTTATGATTTCTGTGCAAGACGAGCCTTCCGTCCATCACTTGGCTGATGAGTGATCCAGGTTCCCTGGTAGCGTCTAACAGATGTGTATTCACAGTTGGAAGTGCCCACAACACAGAACTGGTGTCAGTACTGGAGGGTTTCTGTGCTCTAACCAAACTGAGTGAAGCACTTTTGCTACTTGACCAGCGTGTGACCACAATGGTAATGTTTATATTATCAAGGGATATTTTAATGTTCTTCAGAGTGGATGCACAGACAGCTATGAGACACAGGTACGTGCTGGTATCGTATCTACTTGTAGGCCCTCATTTCTGAGGGAAAGAAAGAGATACTGAGGCTAGACAGAAATCAGAGAGCCACAGCTGCCTCCATGTCTGTTCTTTCAGGGGTTCAGGACCCCACAGCATGACTCCAGCAGGTCAGCCTAGACAAAGACACAGAGACAGGACAAGTTGAGAGAGTTGGGGCTGTTCAGCCTGGAGAAGAGGAGGCTCCAGGGAGAACTTCTAGCAGTCTTCCAGTACCTCAAGGGGGCCTACAAGAAAGATGGGGAGAAACTCTTCAGTAGGGCTTGTTGTGACAGGACAAGGGGTAATGGTTTCAAAATAGAAGGAGGTAGATTCAGACTAGATATTAGGAAAAAATTTTTTACAATGAGCATGGTAGAACACTGGAACAGGTTGCCCAGAGAGGTGGTGGATGCCCCATCCCTGGAAACATTCAAGGCCAGGTTGGATGAAGCTCTGAGCAACCTGTTCTAGTCGAAGTTGTCCCTGCTTCTTGCAGGGGGGTTGGACTAGATGACCTTTGAAGGTCCCTTCCAACCCTAACCATTCTATGATTCTGTGACTTATATGGCTGCTTAAGTCCTATCCGAAACAGAAATGCTTTTTGAACTAAGGCATCTCCTGTCATCATTTAACCTTCAAGTCACTTGTTTTTCCCACTACCTTTTACCTCCTTCCTGCTGCACACACTGATCGCCAGGCAATGCAGAGTATCTAGATTGTTATTTCCACCCAGTCTTTTTCCTCAAATTTCTGTGAGAAAATGTTACAGTGATTTCTGAAGTGACCTGATCCTGAACAATGCAAGAGCTATTGCTGTGCATCATGCAAGACAAGCAAACTGTCAAGTGGTCACAGCTTTAGCTTGAAAACCCACCTTGCTTTGTAGTTTTATTTTATTTTAAGCATACACAGTGGACTTTCAATTAAATGCAAATTAACTAGCTGATTTGTTTAATAACTGCATGTAACGAAGCCCTCCAGAAGATGTGCATACTTTTCATGTTAATATTTGTCTTGGTTTTATTTAGTGAGGGAGGGTTACAGTGGCAGCTTCTGTAAGAAGCTTCTAGAAGTTTCGCCTTTGTCTGGTGGACTCGGCCAGGCCTAGGGCAGACCCACTGCTGGCCAGGGCCGAGCCAATTGGTGACAGAATGTTCCCTGATAACGCCTCTGCGATAACGTATTTAAGAAGGGGAAAAATAATAAAAATAAACAAGAGAAGATGTGAAGAAGCTGAGTGGGGGCAGAGGGGAGGAGGCACGAGCCTTGTGGGCCTTGCAGCCCTCACCCTCTGGCCTCGCGCTGGGCGGCCGTCTGGGCCCAACTGGGCCCGGCCCGGCTGCAAGAAGTGGAGAGGAGATGAGATGGGAAGAGATCCTGAGAGACACCTGCCTGAGCTGATTGTGAAGAATCTCTTGTGAGAGGAATGGCTGCAGACGTCAAGGTCGATGAAGAAGGAGGGGGAGGAGTAATGCTGCCCCTGGCAGAGATTCCCCTGCAGCCCATGGAGGCCCATGGAGGAGCAGAGATCCACCTGCAGCCCGTGGAGGTGCCCAGGTCCGGGCAGGCGGATGCCTGAAGGGGGCTGTGGCCCATGGAGGGCCCGTGCTGGGCCAGCCGTTCCGGAGGGACTGCACCCCGTGGAAAAAGGACCCACACCAAAGCAGTTTCACAAAGGACTGTGGCCCGTGGGAGGGACCTCATGCTGGAGCAGGGGAGGAATGTGAAGATTTCTTCCCCTGAGGAGAAAGTAGTGGTCTAAAGCGACAAGTGATGAACTGACCACAACCCCCATTCCCTCTTCCCCCCTGTGCTGCTCAGGAGGGGAAGGTGGTAGAGATGATGTTAAGCCTGGGAAGAGGGAGGGGCGGGGAGAAGTTATCCTGTTCTCTTTCTCATTCTCCTGATTTGGTTTTAGTAATAAACAAATAATTTTCCCAAGTCGAGTCTGTTTTACCTGTCACGGTAACTAAGGATCTCTCCTTGTCCTTATCTCAAACCTCGAGCCTTTTTCTTGTATTATCTCTCCCTGTTCTCTCGGAGGGTGGGGGGAGTGAGAGAGAGACTGCATAGTCTGGTCCCGAGCGAGGCTAAACTATGACAAGATTATATGCTAAAATTGATGATGTGAGAACAGATGCTGACATATTATCCACAATGCAGAATACATCTGGATCTCATAGTGTGTTTTGTGCATTAGTGCTGCCCTGCAGATGTTAAAAAGTAAGCTAAATTTGGAATGATTTATAACCTATAAAAGCTGTAACAGACTAACCTTGCATCTCAGATTAGCCTATGGAGGTTGCTATGTACACGTGATATAAATTAGACATGCTATTTATAAATTTTAAGGACACATTAAAGCTATGATATAAAGTACAAGTAGTATAAGTGATAGTTTACTGAATGCATATACATTATATATTTTTGATCACTGTTATAATTTTAAAGTGTCTAGAGATCCCCAATGACTATGGGCTCTGAAGAAATACATTGTATGTGACAGTTCACGCTACTACAGCTGTAAAGTACAAACAGAGAAAAGGTAGAAAAAAAGGAAAAAAGAAACAGAGATTTGCCAAAGCCATATAGATCAGCTTATTAGAATATCTTCAATGTGCTAAAGATTTCTAAGTCTTTTAAGACTTTCCTGGTCAAAATGCAGTAGACAAATGAAACAGCCATACATTCATAATGCATCCTTCATCCTGGACTTAGCTAGCCGCTCCGGCAAACGCTCAGTTCAAATACATTTTTAAGTCCAGTTGAAGCCAGAAAACTTAAGCTCTTCCTGTCCTGCAAGTAAACAGGTTCCGGACCCCTCTGAGAAGGATGGCTGACCAGTGCTTTGCATAACCTCCTATGACGGTGGCACTTTGTCATCTTTACATTTCACAAGACTATGCAAAAATGCCCTTAGTTTTGTGTCTCACCCCAAGAACTGCCAGCTTATGCCCCTCTCATGGTAAGGAAAGGATCTGCTGCTGCTTCTCCTCACTAAGTGCTGAAAGAGTTCAATGGATAGAATAACCCTTTTGGTTTAGTTAAAGAAAGTGTAAGAGTATCTACTCTGTAGATGTAGAAATACCAGGCCTTGTACTGGCACCATGTATTGTACAGGACATTAGACCCAAAGAACATCAGACCTGAGTGCATAGTACTCCTTAAGTACATACAAGACTGCAGTTCAGAACTTATGTTGATTTTTTTTTTTCACTTTAGACAGACTTTAGACACCTAAACACACCTTTTTTAAAAAAAATATATCTTTAGTACTTCAGTAATCAAAGACACTTCTCTTCATAATGAAATACTTAGTTAACTAAATCTGCAGTAATACTATTATTTTGCATACCATGCTTAACTCCTAACTTGCCTTTTACCTAAAGGCATGTGACATTAATATTCAACTACTTCAAAACAAGAATGTCATATTGCATTTGAAAGCTTAGGTATTCCTGACACAACTCTTGCCTCTACATGGTGTATTTTGTCTTCAAACATTAGCACACCCAAGGCACACGTGTGATTGAGCCTCGGGAAGGTGTATTTCCTTTTGAAGTTTGTTTGCATTGCTAATTCACAACAGGGTGCAAAGTTAAGATTTCTGAGAATGGAAATAAGGACTGATTACCATTCTTTTATTTTCGGCATCTCATCCATACACATGGGCATTTTGTTTACATAAATATTGTAAACTGCAGACTTTGTACATATTGTCATTAATTTTGTACTAGACTACTACAGAAAAATCTAATTTAGAGACAGATTTGCGTCTATTTTGCTAACTTATTACAAGGAAAATATCTCATAAATAACAAAATTGTTAAAAGATCATGTCCACTGAAATAACATGTTTGTTGGTGTATACAATATAGATTAAATGAAAAATATTGGATGAAAATGTTACTCCTGTGACTTCATAGAAATTAAGTGGGTGCTTATCTTCAAGAATACAAGTAGTGCTACTATGTGTCTCAGATTTAGCTAGTTTGAGTACTTGCATTGTAATAAACACTAGCTGCATACACTGTCCTACTCCCAATGGAAACTGAGAACCCTCAGCACCTTTCAAGATGCGTTCAGCTGCCCTTAGGGTTAGGATGCTTCTTGGACTCACAGGTGTATGTCTCTAGAATAAGAGTGTATTTTATCCTGGATTACGTTGCAGAGGACAGCAGTTGTTTGCTTGGACCCATTCTTCTTATGATTAAGAAAAGGAACAGAAAGATAAAGCTAGGAAATAATTGTTATAAAACAGGAGTGTAAACATAACGCCTCCTCCAAGTCTTTAACAACTGAATAGACAAAATTATGCCTCAGATACCCATCTGAATAATGTCACTTTTCTTTCTCACTTTGTGAAAACACTCTCCTTCATCACCCTATTTTGTGGTCTTCAGTCTTGAAAACGCTTACATATGTGCTTACATTTCAGACATCTCAATAAAACTGGCATAAAAAGTACTGTTTCCATGTAAATTTTACACTTGGGAAAATGTATGCAGGATAAGTTCTGACAAAGAATTACCTGAAAGAATATTTGACCTATATTTTACAGATTTTCCTCCAACCTGCTTCACTCAATACCCATGCTCTATATGTCAGAAGAGCATCTTCTATGTTACATCATAGGTCTGTCAAAGAAAGCAAAGACTGTTCAAAATTATCTTATTTATTATTGTTACTTGGCAACATTAATGCTTTCAGTGTTCACGGTCTTCATTGGAACATCTGTCTTTCTGTATTAGCACGGTTTAGTTATTTCATAGAATCATAGGATGGTTAGGGTTGGAAGGGACCTTCAAAGGTCATCTAGTCCAACCCCCCTGCAAGAAGCAGGGACATCTTCAACCAGATTGGGTTGCTCAGAGCCTCATCCAACCTAGCCTTGAATGTTTCCAGGGATGGGGCATCCACCACCTCTCTGGGCAACCTGTTGCAGTCTTCTACACTCTCGGTGTAAAAAATTTTTTCCTAATATCTAATCTAAATCTACCTCCCTCTATTTTAAAACCATTACCCCTCGTCCTATCACAACAGGCCCTACTGAACAGCCTCT
>JAAGAY010129360.1:722-18061 GCA_011801015.1 Ardeotis arabs
ATGCAGCCCAGGATGCAGTTGGCCTTCTGGGCCGCAAGGGCACATTGCCGGCTCATGTTGAGCTTCTCGTCCACCAGCACTCCCAAGTCCTTCTCCTCAGGGCTGCTCTCGACCCATTCTCCGCCCAGCCTGTATTTGTGCCTGGGATTGCCACGACCCATGTGCAGGACCTTGCACTTGGCCTGGTTGAACTTCATGAGGTTGGCATGGGCCCACCTCTCCAGCCTGTCCAGGTCCCTCTGGGTGGCATCCCTCCCTTCCAGCGTGTCGACAGCACCACACAGCTTGGTGTCATCAGCAAACTTGCTGAGGGTGCACTCTATCCCACTGTCCATGTCGCCGACAAAGATGTTGAACAGGGCCGGGCCCACCACGGACCCCTGAGGGACAATATAATGGCTTCATCATAAATGCAGAAAGTAATGTGATAAAATAATGATTATATTTGCAAAACAGTAATTTTTATTGACAGTGTTTGTTCAATCTGTTAAAAAATCCATTATTTTCAGAATGGGTATAATAAATTGCTTTTAAAATATTGAAAATACTGATTAATTATGGTAATCAATTAGTATAAAACTTATCGGATTACATAGAAGTAGTGACTGTAATGAGTTTTGCAGCTTGAAATATAAATAATTCTTCTGTACTAGCATGAAAAAAGCCCACAAATACAACCTTTTTGATTACATAGCCTTAAAAGAGGATTATGGAGATATAATACATCCTGCTATACAGAAGTCACAGCTGTGAAAGGATTCTGTATAGATATCTCATATTTCTTCATGACTTGACTACTTTCTGTGAGGGATTTAATGACCTTTTGTTATGTAGATCCCTGTAGTTTTATCACACTCAGTTTATCTTTTTTTTATTCCTGCTTTTGTGCAAGTAATTTAAAGCTCCCTAATAAAGAACAACTGAAAATCTCTAAGTTGCACCCACCATATCAACTTTCCAGAAGAACTTTTTCTTTCCCTGCATGCATGGATGGAGCGCCATGCAGGCATGTGCTCAAGCACAAGTAGGCGCTATAATTGCAGATAATTGAACTTATAATTGGTCTGGGTTTTTTTCTAATTTCATCATACTGCAATTCCTTCTTTGTGCTGTTTTTTTGAGAATATATACCTGTCTTGAACAATGCAATGGGAGAACATAAAGTGGGCACTGCTACACTGTGTGCTACATTGACCGAATTTGAACAAACCCACTGCCGAAAAGTCTGATACAGTTGTATTATCTCAGACACACAGTGGAGTGTGTTTTGTAACTGTATCTGTTCAACAGAGGTCTTAATTTTCCCCTATCACTTTTAAAAGCAAGCTAGGGTAGCCACAGGACAGAGAAAGAGGGCTGGCCATAGTCATACTCATGCTGTTCCCTCGCGTATTATCAATGTACAGCTCCTTCATTAGGGGTCAGCAAGAAAGCTAACCTACATCTGGTATAGCTCCCTTAAATGTAGAAGTGGACATTTTTATTCTTTCTTCTTTCTGGTGCTACTGAGCAATCTGGTATTTCAAATAGGCCTGAGGGTCGGAAAATATCAGTTCTGAGTGCCTATCATAAAAGAGAAGTACAGAAACAGGTAGAGACAATAATTCCTGAAGCTTACTATTTTGAGGCTTCTCTTCATACAACTTGTAAAATCTGACAATTATTTCAGGTTTCAATATTTCCATCCTTGTTTTTGCTAGCAATGGAAGATGCTTAAAAAAATACGAGTGAAGAGTTAAAGACACTTAAAAGAAAGACTTTTCAAGCATGGTTAGAATTTAGTTTTTGTTCCAGAAGTTCCCCTTTGTTTTGCTAGTAGAATTTGGCCTCTATAAGCATTTGACAGCTAATGAGAAGCTCCTTATACATAAATAATATTTTGTTTGTACAATTTGTTTTTGCAATGTTTTAAATAGGAGAGGGAGTAATATGTATCAGTGAGTTCTGGTGAAAGAACCACACAACAAAAAGATCAATGCATTGTTTAAAATGGAAACCGCCTCTGTGGAGTGTTTAGGTCAGCTGGTGCACCGGTTGTATGAGTGATCTAGTACACCTTACGTCCCAATGTCCCTTATTGCTTCTTTCATTCCTGCCAGCTCCTTTACAGTATTATGAGGCATGAGCCTTTCGGAGCAGTAAGTTTTTCAGGTGTTCTGTAGGTCATGGTATAGTGAAGCAATGCCTTTACTCACAAATGTTTTGTATATGCTAATTTTGTGTGTCTTGGAGAGGAAAGTGAAGGCTTATCCACGAGCTCTTGACTGGCCCATAGTGGTCGTGTCCAGATATTTTCTTAGGTCCCCTGTGTTTCCTAGTAGTTTGTATTAAAACAGAGGCAGCCTAGACAATATAAAGCATTTGAAAAAAGTAAAGTGAGACTATAGGGATGTGTACATGAACTAAACTGCTTTTGGTCTACTGTACATTTTGAAGACAGTGTTCATTTTATGAGGGAAAACTGAACCCAAAGTGTATTTGAAGCTGAGCTTACTGGGATGTACTACCACATAAACATTTGTTGAGTTGGGTTTTGCTGCTTCACCTCCTGCTAAAATGCAAAGATGTGTTACAGCAACAGAGCACCAAAAACATCCCATAGAAGTTAATGATGCTTTAGATAGATTGTCCATCCTTTTATTCAGCTAATCCTCTGTTCTGCTTTTTCTGCCACCTTTTTAATTATGAGGCTAGTGAAAACAGAGGAGTCTTTTTTATCATCAAATTTATGAGACAGATAAAAGGCCAAGACAGAAATATGTTGTTGGTCAAGGTTGCTTTCAGAGTTGTTAACATTCCACAGAAAAACAGAGTTTAAAGTATGTGGCACAGCCTTGTAGTGTGATGTCTCAAATCAGAGTAATGGTCTCACCCATTTTTTGTACTGAACATTGCTTACTTGCATTGGCAGTATTCCATATGGTTAATACATGAGCCAATTCACAGATCTTTCGTCTTGTAGTACTTTAATTTTTCTTTGCTAGGAATAATGTGCCTGCACATCCTTAGTACTTGGCACTGTTCTGTTTCTCTTTCAGTTGTAGACAAGAAAAACAAGCTGAAATCACAATTAAATATTAATAGCCTAGAATACTGGGGATAGTAAAGTGATTCATTAGTTTTATCTTGGAAAAAGGAGATGTTTATTCATTAGTCACAACTTTATGAATCAATTGTTTAATGGGAAATTAATCTAATTTTTTTTTTAATTTGGAAGAGTAATTGTTTGACATTCTTTTCTCTTGATTAAATTCTAGCTCTTCTAAGTATGAGGAAAAAGTGCAAAAAGAAACTTGAATTCTTTCACAGGAGCAACTAATTGCACTAAAAGCAACTACATCTCTTATGTGTATGCTTAGTCATCTGTAGGGAAAGGGCAGAGTGTTTTCACACATGAATCCAACAGTAGAACCTAATTATACTGAAGAATAGAACAGAATGAAGAGTTCACTAAGGCTACAGAGCCTGAGTAAAAGACAAAGAAGTTTCAATTCTTTGGCTAAAATGCACACACAGAAAATTAGTTGTTTTAACAATCCTCTTTACAGTGTTGATGTGAGAGCCTGATATTATTTAGAGTCATGGATTGACTTGGCATTGGGTATTCATTAGATTAGCTCCCTAAATACAATTCGACCTGATTGTTAAAAGGAACCTGAGGACTTCATTTCTCCAATTCTGGGCTGCTTTCTACAGTATTTTTTCTAAATAAGAGCATATGAATGTCAGCTTGCCCTGTGTTATCTCCAGTAGTGGTCCATAGTCCCTATTATAGTGCCTTCCCCTATACTTCCCCACAGCCCAGGTATTATCAGCTCAAATTCATATATGTTTCCAGCTATATTGTAACCCTGAATGGTGTATTTTTTTCAATACCGATTCTGTTGGTTTTCAAAGGCAGCACGCAAAGTAGTCCCTACAGTGAGGGTGGATAAGTATGGCTTGCCACAATGCTTCACAGCACAGAGGGACTCTATACATTGCCAGTTGCTGAAGATATGACTTAATTAACAACTACAGATTGCATTCAATTAACTTTGTATCTATTTCCAATAAGCATAGCTATAGTTGAGATTTGATCAAATTTTAGGTATCTTCACAAGGGAATTTGTGACCTTGTATTTTCTTTGATCCTGATGCTGTTCCTTGGTATTGTGAAGTCAGGACCTTTCTTTTTTCTTGTTCTTTTTTTTTTTTTTTTCTCCTCTTTGCTTTCATACACACATCCATCACTCTTTACAGGCACCTAAGGGCTGTGGAAAAAATAGCCCTCCAGTCAGAGGTTTCACCACGTCATCCACAGTCAACTCTCACATCATACTTTCTCCTATTTGCTGTAGCCTTCAGACTGCCTTGATCTGGCCTATGTTATCATTAAGTTGGGATAAACACTTCACAAGATCAACTTTCTTCAGTCCCTTGCCTACCAGCTATTTGCCTGGGTGGCTTCGAGGCCTCCCACTGATTCTACAGGGTGTATTTGTGACATGTGATGTGCTGCATGAAGAACCATCTCCTTTTGTTTGTTCTTTTCATGGAATCATAGAATAGTTTGGATTGGAAGGGACCTTTAAAAGTTATCCAGCCCAACCCCCCTGCAAGAAGCAGGGACATCTCCAACTAGAACAGATTGCTTAGAGCCCTGTCCAACCTGGCCTTGAACGTTCCCAGGGATGGGGCATCCACCACGTCTCTGGGCAACCTGTTCCAGTGTTCTACCACCCTCACTGTAAAAAAACTTCTTCCTTCTCTGTAGTCTGAATTTACTTCCTTCTATTTTAAAACTATTATTCCTTGTCCTATCACAACAGGCCCTGCTAAAGAGTTTCTCCTCATCTTTCCTATACACCCCCTTTAGGTACTGGAAGGCTGCTATAAGGTCTGTCCAGAGCCTTCTCTTTTCCAGGCTGAATAACCCCAACTTTCTCAGCCTGTCCTCAGAGGAGAGGTGCTCCAGCCCTCTGATCATCTTCATGGCCCTCCTCTGGACCTGCTCCAACAGATCCACCTCCTTATGTTGGGAGCCTCATAGATGGACACAGTACTCCAGGTGGGGTCTCACCAGGGTAGTGTAGAGGGGCAGAATCACCTCCCTCGACCTGCTGGCCACGCTTTTTTTGATGCAGCCCAAGATGTGATTGGCTTTCTGGACTGCAAGCGCACATTGCCAGCTCATGTTGAGCTTTTCATCCACCAGTAGCCCCAAGTCTGTCTTCTGAGGGATGCTTGCCATCAATTATCCTAAGTGGATAGTTCACCCCTAGCAACTTCTTCCATATCCCATCATAATTTATTTTGTATTATGAAGTGCCCTTGTTTATTTTGTTGTTCCTCACACAGGAAACTTTTCCGTATTTTGATAGTCCTTGCTATCCTTCTTTGGATTTTCTCCATTTCTTAAAATTTCCAGTGTATCTTTTGTTTTCTTGTGCTGCTGAGCGTTGAACTGATGTTCCACAGAGCCACAGATCATAATGCAGAGATGATCTCACTCTGGCCACTTTGTGCCCATCCACTCAGCCTTGTAATGTCCTGTGTTTTTTAACAGTCAGCCTTTGCCCTCTTTATCCTGAATAACACGATACCATTGACAAACTGTCATCCAGCCAACTCCTATCAAGTGGAAAACATTTATTCTGATGTACAGCAATTCTAGACTTTCTGCTATTTCTAATAATTTCCCTAGTACAGACATCAACATCTGTGGGTCCCCAGATCTGTCACATATTTTCCTCATCAAAATCACATTTATCATTCTTCAGTCCTTAAATGCCAAGGCATCTAAGCATGACATAAGTAGTAATTTAGCTATTTCATCTCTGGGATCCTTTAGGATCCTTAGGCAGACACCATCTGGTCCTGCCTCTGTTATTTTCCCCCATTCTTCTTTATAATACGTACTCCCATGTCCATCTTTTTCTTAGTTTTATACTCTGACTTACTACTTATCTGCTTGAAGTTCGGGGGTAGGGTGCTTGGGTTTTGGTTTTGTATTTCTGCCTATTTCTGGTGAGTGACACGTCTACTGAATAGTCGTAGTGTTGCCTGTTTCCTCCTCCTGTTACTCCAGTAAGATGGGTTATTCCTATTGAAAGGAGTTTCATGGTTAGCTCATGCTGGAGAAGTATGTAGCGCTCGTTTGGGAGAAGCAGTGTTGTATTAGTTATTTGAAATACTTCAGAGGTTAAGACTGTCAATAGATTTTACTGATCGTATATGATATGAAAATTTCACTGAACATACTTTTAAACGAGGTTTTGTGTCTTCTAGAGGCCTTTAAAGCTGTATGTGATGTATTAGTATCAGAGACAACAGGCTTGATGCTGCAGGTTAGTATTAGTGTTTGGTAACTGATAGGTGTTGAAGCTTCTTCCCTAACAGGGAAAACGGTGCATTCAAATTTGTCTTTGCTGCTGCTAAATAAAGCAACCTGAACAATGTTTTCATAGTGAAAATGCAATGTCAAGCCTTTAGCTTTGTTTGGGTAACTTTGTTGAGGCTAGAAAACATAAAACTACCTGATCTTGGATGTGTTTATTTTTGATGGTATTTATTATTCCCTAAGTCAGAGGGAAAAGAGTTTTCTTATTTTGACACCAAAGAAGAAGAGGAGAATTGGCTTTAAGCATTTCAAGTGTTTCTAACAGGTTTTGAAAAACTGAACATTTCTTATGGATTCAGAACTTATGTAGTTTCATGAGAGTTTATCAGTTTATCTCAAAGGATTACATTCAGACCCTTATAACAAGGTTTGAAAGGTTTGCAGACTGAAACAGATAATGCTACCAAAAAGGTTAACTAGGAGCTACTCTAAAGACTGTATCAACAAATATTTATATTTTAGCTTTATATTTTAAAATAAAAACTTCAAAACAAACAAAAAAAACATTTATAGGTAGGACTCAATAAACTGTATTTTGGATGATATTTTAGATTTCTAATTTAGCATTTTAGTTACATTGCTGAAGTAAATTTACTAGTATGGAGATCTACATTATGCAAACATCAGAATATTTTCTGTAATGTGTTGTAAACAAAGACTACTTATTCTAAACATGAATAGGAATTGCTTTTTACTTAGCAAGAAGCAGATTAATCTCAACTTGTTTTAGAACTCAAGAAACTTGATGTTATTTTTCAGTCCTGTATCATAAATGACAATGAAATTCTAGCAGGAATTAAATAAATGTATACTGTGTAATTTAAAGGCAAATAATATAAAGCATTTCCTGTAATCTTTATTCTCTTCTTATTATTACTGTACAAAAAAATTATCAGAAGCAAGCTAGCAAAACAAATAAAAGAAGAAAACAAGAAGTCCGATAGGCTAAAAATATCAGTATTATTATATTTTTTTCTTCTATTATGTTATCATAATTATTAAAGTAAGATTTACTAGCTGTCTTTATAAAATCTTTTGAAACTTATCTTTTTGCAAAATGAAACATTTTGCAGAATTAATTATAGCCTGATAATATGTAGCCCTTTTTGCTGAACTAAAAGTTTTCTAAACTTTCAAACCCACATTTAAGCTATTTTTTTGACTCAATGAATCTTTAAGGATAGTTGTATCACAGAGAAATGGTCTCTGTGCTCGTGTCTAACCAGCCGTTCTTGTCAGAAAGCACATCTTTGCTAAACAGCTGCATAAACATTTGGGATACTGTTGTTATCAGAGGAATTGTCCAAGTGTGCGTGTTTTTAAAACATACCATTATGCTTAGAGAGAGACCCTGGGAAGAGAATTTGAATACCGTACAATACACAATCTTAATCAGCTGTCACAGCATGTCAGCCACTTTACCAACGCAGCATCTAAATGAAAATATAAGTTGGTTACTATAGTTAGGGTATTTGTTAGAAAAAGATATTAGCAGGGGTTGCACTACTTACTATTTCTTTAACTTTTGTGTCAACATATTGTTGGGAAAAAATCATTTTGAAAATAATTTCTTCTGTAATTCCTTCCTATGATTTACATTTCCAATTCTGTCTTTGAAGTGGAGCAAAGGAGCAAACCCCTTCTTTCTGCTTGCCCTGTAATTTAGTTTGAAAATATTTTGAAATTTGAATAAATTTATGCTGTTGAAGTTCCTTTAATCAATAAATGCTGCTGCTTAATGATCTCCGCTTTGGAGAGCCTGGGCATGGCCTTGCCATTATACTTCCGTCTTGCCATCCTAGCCCTGCCTGGGTATCAACCGAGCAAATTCTTGTGTCCATTAAATTTGTTTCTGTTTGTTACTCAGTGGAAGACTAATACAAAACAGCAGATCTGGCTGGCTGAGGGTTGCTGTCGAAGGAGAGAGAGCATCCAACTTACTGGCAAAGCTTCTGAACAGAGTTGGACAACTCATTCCCAAAGAAACCCAGAAGTACACAAAGCTCGCTTGAAATGTGGTTCAACAAAGTTGAAAGGCAGATTCATGGCCAGTTTCCAATTAAGACAGGCCGTGTACCCCTAAATTATGCAATGTCATGCCTTGGCTATATTTCAGGTGATGGCAGGTGGTGCCAGGACTTTGAAGCTTTCTGGATGTGACTTAGGCAATTCTGGCTAAAAGAAAAAACTTTAAAAAATATTTGAAGTCGTCTTAAATTTGAGGAAAGTTAACATACAAGGTTTCTAACCTTATGATATCTCTGTATATACATCTGAGCCAAAACTGAATCTAATCCTCTCCCTTTATGCTTTGTTGTTTGAAGATATTCCTACTAGACTTTGAGCTCTGTGTTTTGAACTCCTTTTCAGTTTTGAATAAATCTCAATTTTCTATCATGTGTTTCTTTAGGCAAATATGAAGTAAAACTTGAAGTCAATGACAGCTGCTGTGGTTTCACTTCATAAAAATTGACCATTGAAAACCCTAACAAAAGCCTTGAAATGTGACTAAGCTCTCAGGCTTGTAGTATTTGGCCTTTTTGTTACTCTAGGTGTGAGAATGATATGATGTTGATTAGCATGATTGTTTTCTCTCTAATAGTTACAATGCACACTCAATTGTTTTGCTGCTGGTGGAAGTTTCCTTCTTCAGGTGTCTGTCTTTAGGATTGTCTATATTAAATGCTAACATAGCTCTAAACCACCATTCTCACCAAAGTTATTCTTGGTCTAATTTGCTACCTTCTTAGAGTAACAGCTTTGCAGCAGGGTTAAAATTATGTTTATGGCTGTGGGCTACCAAGCCAGATATCTTGGAATCTTTAGCCTTTCTAAGAGAAGAATCTACATCTACAGCTATTTTCTTTGGATTTTCTCCTTAAACTTCTTGATCGGTAAGCAATGCTCATAGCTGCATTGACTCTCAGGTGGGATAAAAGATATTTGTGTCCCTCTTATGAAAGGGGGACAAGAGGAGAAACATATTTTATCCTTCTACCCACAACAACTTTAAATACCTATACAGTCCTGCTGTCTCCATAGGAAATACAAAACTTCTTGTGCTCACAAGTGGAGTTTCGTATTGTAAACAGACATTCCTGGGGCTATCTGATATATAACATAACAAGCAATAAAAAAAAAAAAAGAAAAAATATAACAGAAAAAAAAGAAAGATAATTTAAAAAATGCCTCCTTACATTGCAAAGGCAGTTGACGTTTTTCCCTGCAAGTGAAGAACTGGCTTGAGAGAGAAAGTCTGCTTTGGTTAGAAAACCTAGGAGAATGCTCAAGAAGCATTATTCCTTCTCATCAAATAAATACTTTGTCATGACAGAACTGTTATTTCTGAAGGTTAGATTGCTTCTCATATGAGTTTTTGCTTGATATAGATGCACAATTTAATTTTTCTCACCAGGAGACAGATTTTTTTTTTTTTTAATGTATAACTAAAGACCCTACCATAATGTTCTCTCAATTATAGCAGTTCATCTTTTACTCATTCATCACCCTTGCCATTTGATTACATCAAATTTTCGTTGGAAATATGTAGAGTGCATTCCCACTCACTTTGTCATGGATAGGCTTGAAGAAAGAAGTGGGTTTGCAAGTTGCTCTGAAGGTGGTGAACTCCAGAGCTCTTCAGACCTATTCAGCAAATTAGTCATACTGTACCAAGTCAAGTGACCAATCTTCTGTTATATGAGCAGTGTTACTCTGTATGCTTTCTTTCCTCTTTTTACCCTTGAGCACTTGGTAAATGGAAAGCATCTCCAGTAATTGTGTCAGTCTCACAAAGACCTTACAAGCTGCAGAATGAAGTACAGAAATTGAGCTGGAGTTCAGTAGGAACTTAATAGGTGGAGGAATTGTGTGGGTTTGGGCAGTTGGGTTTCCTGGATGGTATTCTGTGTCTCCTTGAACAAAGAGATCAGCTGTATGGCAGGGTTGCTGTGGCTTTTGTAACATGAGATCCTGCTGGGGCTGTACATCTGTCATGGTTGTAAAATAACACTGCTGAGCATGCCCTAAGTGGGCAATATATTCTGTGTGCGCCATGGCTCTTAAAACTGACAGCATCATCGAGGATGGAAATGACATTTAGTTCAAAATCTTGGACATTGCCAATTTCTGAAACTTTCATGTTGAAAACTCTACTGCTTAGCTATGAGGCTGAACAGAAGAATTAACAAGATGGTACAAATCACAGTATACATATTGCTATCATTACTGGGTGATTTTCAGTAGGAAATCTAGAAGTAAAAACTTGAATACCCTTCAAAGTGTTTACATGTGCACTTTTGCAGATCTGTGCCACCTATTATTCAGTAAGTGACATTGGTTACTTTCTTGTAAGAAAATTCTAGTTAGCCTTCAAAAGACTTTGCAAACCCAGATTGCTTTTTCTCAAGCCTGGACTTGGAAGATGAATTCTAAGGGAGAGTGTGTGTGTGTGTATCTCAGTAAAAAAGCAAATGTGCCCAATATGGCCTTCTAGGTCAGTGAAATAACTGAGTTAATAACAAGGCATGCTGTTGTACATAAAACTATGCAGTTTGTCAGATTGAACTAATTGTCATGTTCTGATCTCCTCCATGGAGGACATGGGGTATGCACATGTAAGTTGAACTGTCCTAACAATTATGTAATTATTTAATATATATATACATGACATTTCTGTGTTGCTATTGAAGAATAGTTTTCAATGTTATGCTGTTGTATGATCTTTAGAAGATATTTGCAAAAAGACATTTTTTCAGTTTTGAGAATAAGGCTCTTCTTTTTCTTTCTGATATTATTGGAGTTTTTTATCGTTAAACATCATAGAACTGTAACTGGTCTATAACCATCCTTATTACATATGATTAATGCAAGATTGATGACCAATACAATATCAAAAAATCCTGACAAGTTTCCATAACTTAAAATAATCATAACTAGGATTTTAAACTATAAGAAGGGTGAATAAATCTGGGAAGGGAAAAGCTTTCCAGAAGGAATTACATAAATTAAGTGAAATGTTCAAAGTAAGGTCAATTTTTTTTTTTGTCTGATTGATGTCCTCAGAGAGAAACGTGAGACACATTTTATTTCTGAGCAATATCTTTTTATTTACATCCACTCAACTCATTAGCACAATAAAAAACCAAGATCTTGTACTAGAGCTGATGAAATAGTTACTGCAAGCTGGATCTTCAGACACATTGTACAAGTTAAATGTACAAAATTCATCTGTTAGGATCCCTTGTGCCCCCAATTTGTCATTCACTCCCAATTAGGAATTTTGTGTAGAACAAAACCAAAAATCCCTCAAGGACCAATTCTTCAAGGTGTTGAGTGTATTGAGATGGCAGGCTTCCCTTACTTCAGCTGGAGTCATGTCTCAGAAGTTCATGCGTTTGTTCAGGCTGATGTACTGGAGTCTCCTATAGCCACAATAATCATTGGGGTATTTTGATATTTATCCATTGATGTTCTCATACCACTTTTTAAAAAAAAAATGTGTTTGAGTTGCATGAGATCATTTTTCTGTGGCACAGAGTTGGTTTCTTTTTATACATTTACACATAATTCATAATGGTCAACTAGCCCTAATGGGCTTTTGATGTCTATTTAAAAAGTTCAAGTTTCTCATAAGTAGGTCTGTGGTAGGTCCACACCAGCATGCAAGCTGGAAGAGGGCTATTCTCCTGCAGCTTTCTTTTTCTCCCCTGAGTAGCTTAGTATAAGCCACAAGCATGTTATAAACTGTAGCAGACTCCAATACTCCTAACTGCTACTCTAGCTTGGGGTAATCAGTGTACCTAACTACATCTTTCATGATTTCCACAGGCTTTTATAGCTGAAAATTTTGAAGTGGTTTCAAAGCATTTGCTGTATTTAACACAGATGAGGGTCTAACCAGACTGAAAAATCCTGAGCTTCTGCAAAAAAGAAGATACTCAGCATCCCTTGTAATACAAGAAGGAGTTGGCATTCCATATGGAATCCTACTAGCAATTTTCTTAGCCCTTTCTTCTTCAGTCCATCTTATTTTTCATCGTATAACTTCTTTCTTTCTTTTAAATTATAACAGTAACAGTTTGGGATGAACTAGTGATAGATAGGATTCTACATATTTATCCTCTGGGTTGGTGGAAGATGAAATATTAGATACCATTTTGCAATTATGCTGCTGTCAAGTTTAGGTTTTATATGGTGAGAAGCAATACAATATTTCAATAGGCAAGTATGTACTAATGTTAAGTGAGTGGAGGGGATAATTCTGATGAAATGAAATCCCTATAAAAATCTGTGTAAAACTAATTCATCCTCTTGAATAGCTGCTGCAATGTACCAATGAATTTAGTTAGCAGCCTTGAGGTTTCAAGAGAAAATGAAGGGAAGTTTGTTCTTTGCCCAGAACAACTCCAGAGTAATGTTAATCGCTCTCCTGATAAATCAGCTAAGCAAACTTTAAGTTTCAGATAGAGTTTTAATACAGCGATGTCAGCAGACTCTGTGGCTTCCAACAGGGTCTTCTAGAAGGTGCCAGATGTGGGTCCTTGCTAAAACAGTGTGTAGAGGACAACGTTTGCCTGCTTCTCTTGCCGTTTGTTGAAGATACCTGGCACCCAACTCTTGTTTTACAGAACAATTGGATTGCTGTTGTGTTTTATTAAGGCCATGACTGTGCATAGCTAAGGGGTTTATTGTTCATGAATCTCTGACGCCCAAAGCACTCCTACTTGTACATGAAAAGGCAAATTAAAGGAGGAGCTTGGTGAATTTGGAAAGGAAGATTTTTCAAGTCAGCAAAATGAATGGAAATAAATGGATTGATTAATTAAAATCAACATGTCTACTTCTGGAGTAAGCTACTTGAGCATGATATATATGAGGAGATACTTCACCAGAAACTTTGATCCCTTGCTTTGAGAATTAAAAGTCTTATTCTCAGACTCCAGGTTGAATACAAATCCTTGTGAGCCTGCCCCTGTTAACTTGTATTCTGTCATTTTCCCCAAGCATTTGAAAATTTCAGCAAGGCCAAACTCACAAATCCCTTTCCTTAACCTCCTGTTTTTGTGCTATCACTACATGTGGAGTTAACCCCCATGGAAATTTACTAATGTGAATAATGTGAATCTTTTCCCAGTCTTCGTATAAATCTCTCTTTCTTACAGTGCCATATAAAATTTATTGACGAAAGATTAAATGCGCAATACTTGCATGCTGGTTAACCATCATAGGAATAATTAATTGTAACTACACCCTTTCATGCTAAAAGACATATTATATGTGCTCCACTGGGGAATATGAATTGTTTTACCAAATGTTAGACATTTATTTAGGACTATATCTTTAATTTGGAGGTTTGTTATAAAGTGTCAGGAAATCTATTTATATCATGGAAGAATTTATAAACATTCATTTTGCAACAATTCCTATGGAAGGTTTCCAAGTGATTATTGGGTGTTTCCAGAGAACAACATTTTTCTTCCCCAGTAGAGACATAGCCAAGACAATTGCGAACCATTCAAATTGGGACACACCAAGAAATATAGTAGTGATGATATTCATGAAGGAAATTGCATTAAAAAAATAAGGAAAAGAATAAATTGTCTTCCTAAAACGGGAAACAAGACCTATCTTTTTGAGACAAACACTTTTTATTGTTTCATCTGGGAGAAGTAGTTTACAGTGTAGAACAGTAGTAACAAGGATTCTGAATTAATTCCTAGGCAAATAGGTGGGAATCAATGCAAGGGAATGAGAAGTGAGATGTGGAAGAACAGAGTTTACCCAGCAGAAATTAATGAAAGAAATTCCCACTTGATGCACAGAGCAAAGAGCATTACTGACTGACAGAGCTGAAAGGATGTCACACAAAAAAAAAACCCTCAGAGGAATCAGTCCTGTACTGTTTTCAGTCTGTTTTGGCCAATTGGATGGAGAAAGTTCCCCCTCAGTTGCCCTGTGGAGCAGTTGGTCTTGCTGCTGGGTGGCTCTCCCCTGAACCTCTACTTTTTAATCTTCCTTAGGGTTTTGCATCTTTTCATGTCAGTGTTTGCCTTTTGATTCTTACAGCTGCTAACAGCAATGAGAACAGTTTGTCCCAAGCCTGTGTAGTTCTGTGGGGAAAGAGGAAAAAATGCCTTCCAGGACTTCCTCCAGACTACCAAAACCAGTGATTAAGTGGCACAACTTCTCCATGAGTGAATTTCAACAGCAGACAAAAAGATGTGCCAGCCCCTCTAGAGTGTTGATGTATCCATATGGGAGTATGAGATAGCTTCCCTTGCAAAGGATGGAGGAGTAGGGGGATTAATGGATGTTTATTTAAATTATTCCCCAGTCTCATCTTTTTATTGAAATTGTAATAAAATGTAAGGTGGAAATCAAGCCTAAGAATGTGATGTGTATTTAAACGGTGGTGGGTTTGCCTGTGGCTGCAGCCAAGCGAGCTGTAACAGCTTTAGATGGCTTCAGCGAGACCATTTGCACTCAGCAGTTTGCTGAATTTGAATCTTGATTCTGGTACTGGTTTGCATTTAGGATTATTTTTATTCATGGTATCGGATCACCCCTGTTACCAGTCCTCAGCAGGCTTTTTGACTAGAACTTTTAGTTTCAGTTACAGGCAGCTTGGTTAAACGCTGTTTGTTTAGGGTTTTCCTTCAGTCCTTAGGGGCATCCAAATAATATCAGAAAGCATTTAAATTCTATCAGATAACCATGGCTTTACTGACCTACCATCAAAATTTTAGCAGAATCTCTATTTGAAACTACTGCCAAGTTTCCAAATTTTAACAAAAATACTAGGAGGAGGTAGGATAAAGCGGTAACTTTGCTGCCTGCATCAGTAAATTCAACTGCTGTTTCATCCTGCAGCCTTGAACTTCATATGTGATTACAGTGGCTTTGGTTCTTTGATTTATATGTGACTTTAGAACATAACTTCTTGCGTCAATCTAG
The DNA here is from genome assembly GCA_011801015.1 of Ardeotis arabs. Lineage (NCBI taxonomy): Eukaryota > Metazoa > Chordata > Aves > Otidiformes > Otididae > Ardeotis > Ardeotis arabs. Next base: position 16,060 of record JAAGAY010129360.1, read on the forward strand.
GTTTTAGTTCTGTGTTTTATTTTTAAACTTATTTTCTTGGAAGTTGAAAGCTGTGATGGTGCACTAAGGAGAATAGTAGCATACAAGAACCAACTTGCAGCGATTCCAGCATTTCACTTCTTTGAACCATCAGTTAGGCTGCACGATATATAGCAATTTTTCTTTGAAACATGGGATTTGAGTCTATAATCTAATTATTGCTGATTTAGAAAGTAATTTAAATTAATTTGAAAATAGTGTTAATGATTTTTCATATAAATCAGATGAATAACAGGAAAAATTTTTCATCATTATATGGTTGCTTTAGTTGTATTTGGTTTCTCAGTTTTATTCATTTGTTATGTTGTTCAAATTACGCTAGTAAAATATATGAACCAAAATCCCTACATAGCACTTAAATTATACTGGCCTTAAAAAAATAAATTTAAAAAATGCATGATGTAGATATAAACTCAGTTCTTAGTAAATAGAATTGCATCATTCTTTATAATGAATTTATTTTTTCTTCACTTTTCATCTTAAGGGACCTATGTCCTAATTTTTACATTTATTTCCAAACTGATGTTGTTAAATAGTGTTCAGAAAATCGACCCAATCTGTGTATACAGAAAATACATGATCTGTGTATACACAAAATGTACAATATATACAATGTATATAATACACACATACAATAACATATGATACTAACAAATGGATAGAAAGTTATCAAATAGTAAAGAAAGGAGTACAAATTAAAAAAAAAAAATATGGTTTTTTTTTGCACATGTACTAGCAATTTTAGGCCTAAGACATTGAATAAGTGAGAAAGATTATTTAAAAGGTTCAGAGATTCAGCAAACCAAGTAATATTAACATCTTTAATTTCTTATGAACCTATATTCTGACTGAAAAAAAAAAACAACCAACAAAAAACATAACAGGAGCCCAGACCTTATCACTGTATTTCTAATTGTGAATCCGGAAATGCAGTCCCTCAACTTCTTTCACACTGAGCGCTGTCTGTGCATTAGAGGACATTGCAGTTAAATATGCAGCCCTTCCCTCCTCTCCACAGTCAGAAACTGGCTATTTACTCTTAAAGAAAGAAAAAAAAAACGATACAATAAATAACAAAACCAACTCTTTGTAGTGTAATTTTCTTTATATCTCTTTCTATAGATGGCTTTGAGTGGTGATTACATCTTGGCAACTGAGTCTACTACTTTAAATGGACCAGAGTATCATAAAATTTGTAAATCTGATTTTAGTGTAACACAGGTAATTAAAACACTATCTATAAATGACAGATTAAGATTGGTGCTTTACCATAGTCTGAGGTTACCTGCAGTTTTATTTTTCTGGCTAGCTGTATATCACTTGAAATGCTGTATATGGGAGTTGTGAACAGCCGTGCTACTGTTTGACGTTGCATTTGCTTTGTTGCCAACAGTAGTTAAAGGGGTCCCCTCCCTTTGCTGCCTTCCATCCCCACTCGCCCCAAACTGCAGCAGATCCCTTCCCTTCAGTTACGCCATGGCCTTTTTCAGGGAGGAGGGAGTCTGACCTACATCAGTGAAGGACAAGAAAAAACCAACAGGAACCTTCTAAGCAGCATTTCAGCTGAAGAATGCATTATGGCGAACCAAATACACATAAGGCCAAAAAATGCCTGGAATAGGCTTTCTGAAAGCAGATGGATCACGCCGTTCTTGTTTAGCTCCCCTCCAATACCATACTGAACCAGAGTGTCAGAGCTTGCTGTGCTCTGTGCTTCTCTTACCTCTCCATTTGTTTCTTCCTTGCAAAATAGTGAGACTGATACTGTAAAACAGAAGATACAGTCAGGGGGTGAAGTTTTAGTGGAGGTCGTTTTTTGGTTTGGTTTGGTTTGTTTTTTTAAAAAAACAAACGGCAGGGCACAGGCAGTCCAGGAGGTTCCTGGACTGCGTGGATGACAACTTCCTCCTGCAGGTGATAGAGGAGCCGACGAGGAGGGGTGCCATGCTCGACCTTGTGCTCA
>JAAGAY010129362.1:0-31708 GCA_011801015.1 Ardeotis arabs
TCATAGACCCAGGCACCACAGAGTCTTCTCTGCTTGTTCTCAGATGGTCCTGCAGACAAACAAGTATCCATCTATTCACAGCACTTTCATGGTAAGTCAGACCTTTTAGACTGTCAGCCTTTGTTAACATTACACTATAGTTTATTTTACAGTGTCTTGTCACCAAACAACTAATGGGTCCTCCCAGAAGAAACATAGCACACGCACATACTCTCAGCCCTTCAAGGAGGTACAGCAGAGGTGCTGGATAAAGGCAGGTGTCCCTGCTGGAAGTGGTACCCCAGGTAGATGGCAGGGCGGCTGCGCCAACGCACACTTCTCTAGATCACACTGCCCCCCAGTGCTTTCAGTGGCATTAAAATATCTTCCCATTTTTATCACCGAGGTGAAAATTACTTACTCAAGTAGTCAGTCAGAGGATTATATTTTTTCTATATCAGACTTCAGTAAAGCAAAGTTTTGCAAGCTGTAAGAAAAGCACATTGATGCAGCAAATAGCCAGAAAAACTTAAGCTATGTTGCATGCACCTGATCACACCCTTTCTGCAGCCCTCCACTCATACTTGCTACTTTGTTCAGAAAGTCTCCAGAGAATTAGGCTTGAGGGAGAGAGAGGAAAATGAGGAAATGAGATTAGGAGTGGGAAAATGGCAACATGAATTTCAGTTTCCGTTTTCTAGTGGGAGAAGTGAAGAATTTGGGACCGATCCCACTCCTATCAAGTCCAATGAAAAAAATGTCCGTTGACTTTAATGAGAACACAGTTGATTTGCTTCAGTTGCATTGTTTCTTATTTTCTAACTTCATCTTGTGGCTGGCTGGGAAGTTTGGGTTTAGTTTCAGGTGTTGATAATAGCTTTCACACTATTAATTTCCTACAGAGAAATCCCTTTCAATCCAGCATTCTTACAAGATTCAGGCTAACTCAAACTGATTGCATGTAACCTGAAAGCAAAATCCACTCTCAGAGATAAAACTGTAATACATTACTATGGCATATTCCTTCTATTTTCAAATTGCTTAATTAAGAAGAAAAGGATTTTAAAGGGACAACTATAGCAAAAGATTTATAGGACAAAGCAATTGCTACCTTACTAGTATTGTTGGCTCCAAGAACAGTTCCAGGACTAATGGTAATGGGTTTCTGCTTAGGCTGAATTCAAAGGAGTGAACACTGCAATGCACTAGATCAGGTCCCCAAAATGTCAAAGAGAAATCAGCCTAGTTGTGCAGAAAAAGCAAACTAAACAAACAAATTTATCCTGGTTGATGGGTGGAAGGCAGGAGTTTTTCTGACAGCTAGGTAAATCCAAGAAAAGCTCATTTATTTCAGTGTTAAACTTCATATAAAAGCAGAGTTTTACTCGGTCCTTTACTTTTCTTAGATAGAGGTAGACAGATAGAAGGACATAGAGAGAGATAGAGGGATAGACAGCTAAAAAGATAGATGGAAAATATTTTGACATGATGTCCCATCAGTTATGGGACATTAAAGGTTCTTAGGTAAGTTCAGTTTTGAAAGATCTACTTGAGTTCATAAGCCCTCAGTACCACTTCTTACTCTATTTTATTTCTTTGTTTGCTTTTTACTAATGACACAAGCAAGGCTTACTGCTTGTCTGTATTTTTTAGACTCAATTCTGAGAGAAAGTGGCTTCATGTGAGTCTGCTCTTACTCTTAGTCCATATATTTCTGCTTACTGGTCTGTTTTGAACTTGTCATCCTTAAAGCCAGTGATCAATTTCAACCAAATTCAACGGACTGTTCTGAAAAGAGGTGAATGCGTAGAGACAGAGACACTATTATTGTTTTAACATAAAGGCTCCATCTTTACCTGATGCTTATTAGACATCAGACACTATTGTGTGCCTCAGGTCATGAAACCTTGGCAAAATAGGCTTCTGTTGTTCCAGGGCTTGTCAAGCTACTTCTACAGTATTATGCAGTAGTGTAGGCTGGAAAAGAAAAATGCAAGCCCATGTCTTGCCAATATGGCAGAAGTTAAGCTAATGAACAGTTCCACTTTCTTTCATCATTTACTTCTTATGTCTAAACTACTGGCGACACAGCTGAAGAAAAGAGCCCTCTCAGTGTCAAGCAACAAAAGTCCCTTCACACTGCAACGGAAATATCATAGCTGTGTCCTGAGTGCTGACATTTCTTCTGACAAGGACTTCTGGTTTTGCAACATTGAGTTTACTTATGTGCATTAGAATAAGTGAGAGACATGAAATATCAGAAGACAGCTAGTCCTTTTTTTTTTTTGGTAAAATTTTTACATTCAGGTGGTCAAATTTTAAACAAGATTTTCACTTGTTTATCTGGTATAGTAGTTCTATCCATCAGGATAGTAGATCTGAAGGAGGACACAATAAGAGTATATCTGAGTAGTAGGTTTACTTAAAGATTTGCATTATGAGAACATGAACTTCTCTGACACATGGGGAAACTCAGACACACAGCTGGGCTCTTCTTTTGCTTATTCTGGCTTTCTACAGGAATCTCTGACCTCAACACACTTCCTTCTGACTTGTACTGGAGACAGTGAGCAAGAAATCTGGCAGCAGGTCTTCTGGCTTCATCTCACAATTAAAGTTTCTTTTCAACAAAAATTGAAGGACTGCCACCAGTGTCATGGGAGAACATTTGTGTACAGTGACAACACAGGTCTGTAAGTAGTTCTGTGTCTGTTCCTCATTTTGGCCTACATGGCTGTTTGTTTTCTTAGACAGGGTCTTAGATTTTTCAAAAGGAATTAAGAAAATTCCACTGGTGGAAAACTTTTAACACATGCTCTCCTGGAGCAGCTTAAGGTGAGTGGCTACTAGTCATTGGTACCAAATGAGCCCTTCAGGCAACCAACAGAGCAAAGAGGCCCACAGTACTCTCCTCCAGGGCGCAGCAATAACTGCTCCACTCTCTTGTGAAGAAAATCAGAAAAAAGAAAAACAACAACCCAGGCTCCGAAATACAGAAATGAATGGAGAAGGAAACCAAATCTTCTGCTTGACAAAGACAAGGAATACTGGCAACTGTGAACAAGTCACAAGGAGAAGGGAGAGAAGGAGGAACAAACAACAGAAATAAGCTTGACATTGAAAAGAAAGAGGGAAATTCCCCTATTTGTCAAATAAAAATAATAATATGAATGAAAAGAAGCAGAAATAATTCTTTAAACATAATAAGGAACTAGTAAATGAGCAACAAAGTCAGCTACAAAGACACAATTGTGTCTTCTATTCCAATCTGATGCGTAAAAGCTTTCCAGGAAAATATTCAGCATTCTCTTGTGAAAGCACCTAGCAGTTCCTCTAAAAACTATCTGTCAGAGAGAAAAAATTCTTTGTAGGTTATGGTGTTGTTTTGTAAGAGGAGTCTTACCAAAGCCTTGCAATTTCCATTGCTCAAAGTGAAATATATAAAACATTTTGTTTAATTCTTGCATGTACTAAAAAAGAGAGGGTTGAGACCAGGAAGATGGAAGCGCCTATGTTAACAAGATAGTATCTGACTGTATTTCTACTGTTTCTTTCAATCATAATATTTACTTTAAACTTATTTTCATCAATGACATCTGATTAAAACCTCACTGTACCACATCAGTTTTAAAGATATGTAAATGGATACCCCAATAGTTTTAAGGTTAGATTTTGCCACTTGTACTGGTGTTGAAAATTCTACAATCCAAAGATGATTTTACTGGATCTACTGAAGAATAATACTGCCAAAGACTTTCTTTTAATGGCTTGGGAAAGGTATATTGCTTGTAAAAGGAACCCAGACTCTTAATTCCCATTTCCTGACCACAAGCACTAGTCAATCTGACCTACATTCAATTCAGCATTGCAAATACTTCTTCTAAATTAATATTTTCTGAAGTTCATTTATTTGCTCCTTTGGGGCACTGTCAAAGCAAATTGCAAAGCTTTGCATTCTAGCCTGGATATTATTGTACTTTCCATTTTTTTAAAAATAAATTGTACTTAAACAAATTGGGATGTCTCCTTACTAAAAGCTTCTTGAATTTTTAGTTGCAAAGAATTTTTGATTCCTCTCAGAAATCTTGCTACCATATACATTTCATTCCACTTCCCTTCTACTCCAGTGGGTGCAGAGTGCTCAGAAGAAATTGTATTCACTCAATTATCGCATAGTGTGACTGTATGAAAAATCCTATTATCATCAAAGGATATCAGATTGCAGCAGGGCAACTGCAGAAAAAAATATTAAGACTTGGAGAAGACAGGAAGTTCATAAAGGTAAGTAACCCAATCCTTTTATCTAACTCCATATAAATTTCTTGTACTTCACATTCTCTCTGAAACCCATGTAACACTTTTTCTTCCTATGAAGACTCAATATAGTGAAAGGAGAGAGCCATTACTCAGACTCATGCTAACTAGCTAAGATTTGACTCACTTCTGTAGAAGGAAGCAAGGTGCCCCTCCAAATAAAACAAGATGCTGACAGGTAATTTTATTCAGAGCCTGTAAAGAACAAATGAAAGAAGTTAACCTGCTGGTGAATATTTATCGCTGGTGAATATTTGTCGTGAGTTCTCTCACTCATCCACGAGATACAGGAGATGCTTTTAGTGACAGAACAAACATATTTGGCTTGAACTGTCATAGCTCCTACTTTTGAACTGCAGGGAGCCTTTCAGTGCAGGCAGCAGATGAGAGAGGCCCTTCCAGAATTCAAGCAGGTGTGGAACCAGGCTGTTTGGGATCGGCTGAGAATGAGATACGGTCTGTAGGATGCTTGCAGCACCATGTTCTGCTGATACACAGCACTCCCAACCTGAAACTCTTATTAACTTATAGAAATGTACTCCAGTTCAGTCCTTACCATGACAGGAACCTTTTTGTAACCCTTAGAAGAAACAAATTGAAAATGTATCAAAATCTTCTGGAACTGAAAAATATTTAAGATCATTGTCTTTGTGCCCTAGACTTTAAGACTTCTCAGGTTCTTCAGCCTTGAATCTCCTTTCTCCGATTCAGCACACAACTTCCCCTCAGTAGAAACAGCTTCTTCACAGACCCCAGGGTAGGCTGCAATACTGATCTGAAAACAGCAGTAAAAACTAAGGCAGCTAGATGTTATTGTGCTCCATGATTATGCTTCTTGCCTTGTCTGTTCCGCTGTGAACATATCCTTAGCTTTTCTATATAAAGTAGGGCTTAATATTAAAATAGACCGTAATAGTCTCTGAAGTTATGTATATTTTCATGCCAGAAAAAAAGAGGGAAATTATAACCAATGGGCTATTTTGGCCACATGAAAATCCTGTTGTTACTGTGACAAAGAGAATACCCTAAGTATGGATAAAGATACATCCCAGAATCACAGAGTCACCAGGTAACTCAGGCTGAGAGGGTTGTCAAAAGGTCTGTAGTCCAACCTCCTGCTCAAAGCAGGGTCAGCTCTAAGATCAGACTAGGTTGAGCAGGACATTATCTGGTTGGGTCTTGAAACTCCGCCAAAGATGGAGACTGCACAACTTCTTTGGGCAGCTGCTACCAATGCTTGGCTTTCCTCAGGATCCAAATCTTCTCTGAAAATTTCACGGCAGTGAAGATGATAAAAAAGTAAAACAAATATGCAGGTGCTGCCATGTGTTTCATGTGGTGCTCTACCATTCCCCCTGTGTATTTTCCCTGATCAAGGGTGTCCTACTCCTGCAGTGCCCAACAGCTACCTCTCCACCTCATGGACATAATTGCGCTGTGTGTCAGTCCAGATACTGATAGTATCCAAGTTCCAGCTCTAATAGCTGTTTCGTTGCTCAACAAGAACAACAGGAAATAAGATACCCTACAAGGAAAAGCTATGGAGCTTGTTTGGCAAAGATTTTACAGCATATGGATGAGATGAAAGAAGGCACAGCTGGTTTCAATTTCCTGTTGTGGAATTTAGCATTCAAAAGTATGGCAAACGTTGGTAGAAAGAATAATTCAAAACTCAGTTTGGCATCAAACAGAAAGATGGCACAGATTTGGGTCAATATACTTGCTTCAAACTTGAAACAAAACTCAAATTTTCATTATCCATTAAAAAACACCACCACAGCCACTTGTTCTTTGGTTTTGGTTCTAGACATGGCAATTTATGGAGTTTTCATTTGCTGTTAATATTCATATACTGTTACAGACCAGCACTACTACTTCCATTTTACAACAGAAAATGAAATAGACCTAAAATTTAATACAATGTATTTTCTTAACTGTAAATAAGACTGACAATACTTCCACCTTAAAGAATTGACACTTAAGTATACTTTTTTGTTCGCAGAATGCTGCTTAAAGGTATCTAAAGGATAATGCCTCAGGCCTTTTCTTTTTTTTTTTCTATTTACACAGAAATATGGTTATTGGTCACAGGCATGGAAATGTTATTTTTATGTTACTGTGAATGACTGATTGTTTCCAGGTAACATATTCCACAGCCTGGGAGGAAAAAGGTAGTGGGGCTGTATACAATCTTGAGAGCAGACAGACAGAGAACAGATTATGTAGTAAAGTAACTATCATTACTCCACTGAACTCGGTAAAGTCCATTTACATCTTTTCTAGCTTCCCTGAATATACCTATCTAGTTTTTGCCTGATTATCTTTTCCACAAGCTACCCTGCCTACATCAGAGAGGGAAAAAATAAATTATATAATGTTGCCTCAGAACTAACAAATGCAGAAACATGCCCTGCAGAATCATGCATGGAATGTATGTCTTCTGGCTACCACAGAAGAGTTTCACTAATTGGAGAAATAAAAGTAGTTCTGTGATGGTGCAGATCAGATGCACATTCAATAAAGAATTACCGATATTCAGTAATAACTACTGACCCTGACCTCCCACAAAAGCCAAGGAAGGTGGAGGGAATTTCAAACAGATGACACCTGTTTTATTGCTCTTAGGCAGGTAGGGAGTATATATTGACCTTAAAATCTTAGTATTCCCAATATTTCTGCTTCTGAAAATGACTTCTCTTGCTCCCTTCACACTGTGGAGGTCAATCTGTCTTTGTTCCACGTAAAGGCTTCCTTCAGACCATCCCCAGGCCATTTTTCTAGCTGCCAGGTTGATTTTGCTACGGGCTTGCTGACTACTGTAGATTTCTAATAGTGCAGTCTGATATTGAAATACAGCATATGCTACTGCCATTTGTCCAGGGTGGCTGCAATCTCATGTTCGTAGGTGGCAATCGTGCACCACCTCCAGGCTTGAGAAAGCTCTTCCTCCTCACTGGGAAAGCAGCCTGCAGGAGACTGCAACATCTGTCACTCCAGTTTTGCTGAGGCTGCTCAGTACCTTCGAATAGCCTTGCTGCCCTGCAAGAGGTAAAATGCACCATCCACCCTGGAACTTGCCTCTCAGGCAAGATGAATCCTGGAGCGATTCAACTCTTCCTCTGCAGGAGGGTATGCACAGACATCATTACTCTTTGCTCCAGTTTAGCGGTTTTTAGTTGGCTATATGTAAAACTGAAATGTATCTAAAAGAATTCACATTGTTTGCAAAAGAGCCTTGGAAAGTGCAAGTGAAAGGCTCGTGCAGAAGGAAAATACCACTTGTGCCTTGCCACTGATGCAAATTGCAAATGCAGAATGGTGAAATACAATGGGGCATTTATAAAAGTTTTAAGACATTAATAGTGGGTTCATGTCTTGTGCTTAAAGAAATGTGTTAACTTCCAGAGTTTGTTAACTAAATCTCCCACTTTACTATATTATTATGTTAATGCATAATTACTCATATATTTTGCAGTCAAAGGAAGCACACTGAATTCCGTATACATTTTTAGAAAAATTGACATTATATAATCAAACATAACATTAACATGCATATTCTCTCATATTATACAATCAGTGCTCCTAACTGTCATAGCTAATCACCTTCTGGAAGCTTTCCTCAAAACATATTTTTCCTTTAAATCCAAGGCACTTTCATTTAAGTTCTAGAAAAACTGGGATGCAAAAAGAAAGCAATTTCATTCCTCATATACAAAAGGTTAACCATAGCCTTGGAGCAAAAGAAAGAATTTTAAGATGAGTTATTAAGGAGATTGTGTGTGGGAATACTGGTTCTCTCTTCTACGGAGTGGGAAGATTTTGTAGGTGGTGTTTTTGACTCAACAGTACTTTGTTTGGTTTAGCACTGGTAAGGACTTTCATGTATGAAAGGCCCTTTTCAGCTCATTGCTGTGGTCTATTCCTGGACCAGGCAGCCCACTATCTTGCTGCATCGTGACAGTGGAGGAAAGAAATCTCTGCTTTAAAGACATGAACACCAATACTCCTGAACTCCACTCTGACCTGTGCCACTGCTTGGCCTTGATATAGTTAGTGTCTTACAGCCTTTTGTTGAAACATGCCTCTTAGCGCGATTTATAACTGCAGAGACTCTGAGGTGAATATCCCATAGATGTGACTATGAGGGGACGATGTTTAAGCCACTATTTCCTGAAGGCTTAAATAGTGACATAGATTACTTGTGAGTTTGGGCAGTGATTTAAAATATCTCAGCTTTTTAAAATCTTTTTTTCAGTGTTTTGAGGAGATTTAAGACCTCTCAAACTTCAGAAAATCAGTAACTAGATGCATTGAATCACCCACAAACTGTAGGCACATAAAATATAAGGGCACTCTAGTTAGTTATCTGATCCACATCTGTGTGAATGAGATTCACTGCTCTAAAATGGGGATCGTATTCACCTATTTTTCTCTTCATATATGGATTAGAAGTGTTTACAAGAGGCAAGGATTTATTATTTTAGGATCTCTACAGCTTGATGCTATGGACCCTCTGAAATGGCTATTGTTCTGGCAGTGATATAAGAAAGACAAGCAGACATTTCCACTGCAGACTTGGCCCTGGATGAAGGAAAAGTGGTTTGGCCACAGCTCAAATTTGATGCTGTCAGCCACCTACACAGTTGAAAAAGGTGAAAAACTCTTGTGGCCAGAGTAATTATTTCCTCGTTAGTATCTTCAGTAGATCTCAGAATGGCAGAATAAGAATTTTCATGGCCATGAGGTTTTGTATGTATTTGTGTGTGTGTGCGCAGAAAAAGCCAGGTTTTACCTGAAAAAAAAAAGATTAGATTTGGGCAATGTCGAGGAACCTGAGCTCACAGGGCAAGTGAAGTGGTGAGGATCTAGCTGATGGAGGCTCTCACTGCAGTGCTCATGCAGGTCTTGTCCAGGTCTGGATCTCTCTCATGCTGCCACAGCTAAATGTCTACATTCATCCTTACAGAACTTGCTTTTCTGTTAAGAAATATTCTTTTTTTTTTTATCAAGAAAGACAAGAAAAAATGGCAGATTTTTTCTGTTTATTACAACTTTTTTCCTCCTACTACTTGATTAATCTGCAACTTCTATTAACTTACTGAAAGTTACATTGCTGAGAGTTTGTTGTGGTTTTTTTACTACGGAAGTAAAGAGGGGGAACAATTGCAGGCTGGAGTAAGCAAGTCTTCTAGATAAAATAGTGGTATGCTAAAGAAAAACACCAGTGTATTTGCAGACAGCTCTGTTACTTCCTTGAGAAATTATTTGTTGAAAGCTCAAAGTATATTTTTTTATCTTTATGTCTTGATGTTATTCCCTTGTTTAATACCTGAAATGCTTCATAGTAGAAGTTGTACGGTGAAAAGTCCAACACAAAAATCAGTTGTTATTTCACTTTGTGTGAAATTACATCCTTTAGTTCTACTGGACTTCTAGATGAAGAAGTATTGCTGATGGACTCATCTGGGGACCTCTGGGGGAGGTCTCTTACCATTATGACTTGTAAATAAGCTCTGACAATTTTTTAGAGGTTTTTCCTTTTCTTCAGTATTCTTGCCTCTCAGCAGACACATGACATTCCTTCACTGCCAAATTCCAGTTTGCTAAAAAACACTGAGATGTAAAACGCTGTCAGAAAGATGTGAAAGGCAGGGATTTTCTCTTTTCCCTGTGAAGGCAAGTTGGCTTGAAATGAACTCCAGATCAGGCGGTTCTACTTTGGCAGCTATACTTTCGCTCAGTAAGATTTTTTTTTCCCCCTGGACAAAACACACTTTACGCACTAAGCTGTAGATTGTCTCCTGAATGTTTTAACATATCTTAAGTACTTTAAAAGGAAATAGCTAAATTCTGTATTATCTCTCATATGTGTTTATTGCAATATACATTTAGATTTCAGCACAATTAATGGTTAGAAATGCATGGGGATTTTCATCACTTTCCACAACAGCTGGGTGTGCCGGGGGCAGCGGGGGCAGGAAGGGGGTGTGTGGTGCCACCCATTGGTGCTGCCTGCGCAGGCAGGAGGGGGTCTGGCCACTGCGGGATCTCACATCTGCCCTCGGCCCCATCAGCACATGCTGGACCTTCCACACATGGTACGATACAGGACTCCCCCTCAGTGCTGGCTGTAGGTGTAAGGACTCACCTGAGCCATAACATGTTGGCTCTTTTATAGTATAAAATTAACACTAGCAGAAATGATGATGCATGTTAGTAATGATGCAGCTCAGTCCTCACCTGCGTCTGCATTTTTCACAACTGGAGCGAAACTACCATCCACTACAGATCCTGAGAGGAATGCTATGTAAAATACAGAATATAGAAATAAGGCAGGCCTAGGCACCTCTTTTAAAGTTTTTCTTAATATAATTCCCACTTCAGCAAGCTGTATTTAGTTCTTCTGTCCATTTCTTTGTTATGACTGGAAAAAAAATTGCTATTTATTTATGTTATCCATTGATTAGACTAGAGTGTAAACAAAATGTGGACTGTTTTCTTTCTGGCACACCAGATCAGCCTGAAGCAGGTTTTAGCATGTTATGGATCATTTCATCAACATATTTGTTAACTTCTGTAGGCGTTTTGGTGGAGTTTTTGTTTCTTTTTTGTTTTGGTTTGGTTACTTTTTTTTTTCCTCTGGCATAGAGATGCTGGACATGAACCAAGGGACCATTCCTGTATTAATAGCACTCTTTGTTGTTACATCTGTAGCAAGTAAATCTGACTGATATTTATTTTTAAATGAGAAAGATAGGAAAGAAGAAAGCAATCAAAGCCTAACAGATGTTTGTTTTGTAGGAGGAAGGGAAAGTATCTTTCTGTATTTATACAACTCAAGGCCTGTTTACAAATGCAATTGAAATATTTGTTGTTCTTGGAAGGTAACTCTTTAATGATGACATGTCTTCAGCATCATCCTGAGAAATTAGTCACACTGGGGCCACTAATTTGAGATACTTCACTTCCCATGCAGTAAAATAACTCTGCAGTTCAGAAAGGAAGGCAAGCTTTGCTGGTTAACTGGGGAAAAAAGGTAGAGAAGGAAAGGAAGAAACAGGGAACATGCAAAGCACAGTTCTACATTCACGTTAGTACAAGCCCTCTCAATTTGTTCTGAGCTTCACCGGGGAATAAATGAGGAAGTGGGAGCGTGCATCAGCAATTTTCCTGGGAGGCATAATCTGATAATAGAATATGATCTAATTAAGTGCTAATAGTCCTAATTAAGTGCTAATATCTCTAATTATCAGGAAAGGGGTAGAGAAAGCAGATTAATTTTTACTTTATATTCATTTTCTAATTTGTTTTGTTATAACACCCAGGTGTCAGACACTGAAATTACTTGGTTATTAGATATAGTATGTGTTTGCATAGACCCTTCCTGCACTCCAGGCTCTGACCCTTGGCAGGTAGGAACAGGAGCTGCTCCATCTCCAGAGCTACATGATGACAGCTGGAACGTCACCAGAAGGCTCCAACACTTGTTTTTTCCCCCTCTTTTAAGGAATCTCAATTATTTTTCCCAGCTGTTTTTTTGAGGGAGTAAATGTCTGGGCCTTTAAATGCAGCATACACATAGCACTCCTGTTTTTAGGAGTATCTGTCTTAGGTGTATCTGCCTGCCTGCTTTTAAATGCTAGGTTAAATGCTTGGAAATATATTTATGTATTATTTTAAAAAATATTTATGAGTTTTGTTGCTGATTCTTTGCTTTTAATAAGATTGCAAGAATTATCCAGTATCCAGTTGACTTCAAGGCACCTTTCAAATTATTGTAAGCTTTACTTTATATTGTTGTTTATTGGCCTTAATGAAAAAAAAAAGGAGAAATATCTTTCTTCATCTTTTTAATAAGAAGTATTACTTCACCATTTTATATATTCCTTTAAATTATCTCAACATATACATGCAGGTAGTGCAACAGATGCTAAGGGATAATAATGTAAGAAGCTGTTTTGGAAGAGAAGCATGATAGGATCCAATGAATTTTTTCTCCAGGAAGAAGTCTCTGATCAGGTACCTTGGTAGTGACTCCAACCAGTGGGGTGTACTGAGCTACTGAGAAGAAAGCTATGAGAAGTACTCCAAATTATTATGTAGGATCATTCAGCTGGCTGATGTACTGGAGGCTTTCTTTGTCATCTCCAATTAAGGTAGAGATGTGAAATATGTACAAATATTTATATCTGCATATATACATTCACATGTATATGCAAGCATACAGTTATAAAAGTGTTTTCTAATATGTAATCTATACCTTTTTTCACCCTTCTATAATATTTTGAAATAATACTGAGTGCTTGTGCATTTAGAAGTCATCACTGTTGACCTGAGAGATGGCTCTCACGCTGCTTGGGGCTGTCAGTAGACCTTCAAAAGTGGGCAGAAAAGCCTGTGGGCAAATGAAATGCCTTTTCTTTGGTTTGCAGCAGATGGGTCCTGATGGTTCTAGCCAGACACCTGGCAATAACTCCACTAGTGCCAGAGTGGCAGGCACAGAGGTGTGGGGAGGAGATGCGACATGTGCCTTGTCCTCAGCTGTCCCCAGTCTGAGCCAAACCTCTCCATTGACCCTGTCACTGGGTTCTGGATCCTCCTCAGCTTCGAAGCTGCCTGGTAAGCAGTTCGGGAACCGTCTGCTCTGTGCTCATAATTAATAGGTTACTTCATTTTAAGAGCAGTTTTAAGGGTTATAGAAAAATATACAGCTGAACATACATGCCAGAAATCTTCCACAATTCATTCAGTCGTGCATCTCTGCTCAGCTGCTACCAGCTCACGTCCATCACAACCACGGCAAGAGCAGCAGCCACACATTTCTGCCTTGAGGCTTAACCATTTTTTTCCAGAAAGCTTATTCATAATAATCCACACACAACAGGAAGAAAAAACCTTTGGCTTTCACTTGCAGCATGTTTCTTTAATGGAATCAATATCCATTTCCAAGTGTATTGATCCTGCACTTCCACCTCCTTTTTCATCTACATGTTTCAGCTCCATGGTCATCTAAGAGATTTCTAGATAAAAACTTCAGTATGTCAGATTATCCTGATTATACTTTAAAGAGCTTAAGGATAAACTAGGGAAGCTATTTATATAAGTGTATATACACACACAAACACACACACACGACTTTGGTAGTGTAAGGGTGTGTAGAGTTATGAAACCACCTGCATAGCTGGCATAAGAAATCCAGTTCAGTGCAGTCAAAAGGTGAATATGCCTGAGCTTCACAGGAGGAAAGATAAATATTTGCAAGGACAGAGATGGATAGGAACTTCCATAATTATTTTTCATATTCCTCTGCTAGAAACAATGTTTTGCAAGCTCTTCCCATTTTTAATTTTTTTGATTGTTTGGAATTATGTGTTTAATATGTAGTTGACAAAAACCCTTTTTTACAGATGGGAAAATATAATCTCCATAATTATACTAAGTAAAGCTAATAAAACATTTTAATATGACTGTAATTTATAAGTATGTACAACTTACATTGTACATAATGACATTTTTAATTAACTGAAATCTGTGGCTTTGTTTAGAAAAGATAGAGAATAAAAATCTACTGGAAAGAGGATGAAAGAGCCAGACGATGTTAAAAACTATTGCATGTAGATTGGAAGACAGCCAGACATCCATTAAATATCGGAGCTCTCAGGCTTGTTATACACAGCTTTTTAACCTTTTAAATGCACATCATTCCTCCTCTGATTCTACATAGATGGAGAAATATATATGTGTGATCCAGGCTCACTACTAGACAAATAAAAAAAAAAGAATCTCAAGAAATAACAAATAAATTTCCTTCTCATGAAAATAAAGAAGAGAGACTGAGCCTAAGTTGTAAGAGTCTTCCTGAATAACCCTTATCTTTACCTAGAGAAGCTGAGAAGTGAGAATTTATTAGCAAAAGTTCCTGGTGAAATCTAATCTGTCACCTTCTTCCTCTTTAATTATGAATTTTTCCATTATGAATTCCCAGAATGTTTATTCCTGCCTGCGCTTCCCAGATGGCTATCGCACCACTCAGCTTTTATAGGGGCTTCTACATAGATTAATGGATGTTCAGAGGTGGAAGATTTTGTACCCAGACCTCATAATCTAAATGTGTGTGGCGTACCGGTTACAGGGCACTTCAGCAGAACGTGAACTGGGGAAGCAGCTGGCTGGACAGGGTGACATTACAGGGGACTGGACATGCAGGTCATTCCAGCTGTTTCTTCATTTCACAGCACAACTCACCTCATAGTCTGTAGGGTTCCAGGCTGCATTTCATTTACTTTGTCAACTGTTACCTTTCCTGTTTTGCACTTATGCAGAGAGGGTGAACTTTGTGTTCTTTGCTCAGCATCTTCCTCTACAAATCTTGTGTGTGAGCATCACTTTCTGAATGCTCTTTTTGAGACAGCAGTAGTCACTAAAATCCCCCTTATAGCCTTAGATCCCTTCAAGATGCCAATGTCTTTACATTTTAATGGGCTTTTGACTTTATTTTGTGGAAAGTGGGAGAAAATTACTTTTGCTCAGAAATACTTTTCTACTCAGTTCATACATTTTCCCACTCAGTGCTCAGTAAGTCAGTCACAGCCTCTGCTTTGAAGCAAGTCTACCTTCAGAAATACTATACCCACTAAGTCATTAGCAATTCAGTAAATATCTCTGGCACATACATTATAAAACTCCTCAGGGCAAATCAATATTATCTCAAAAAAAAAAAAAAGAAACCCCAACCCCTCATAAATACCTTTCTTTCCAAATTTCATGTATTCCAACCTAACATTGCCAGAACAGCAGTTAAAACTGCTTCACCTTTCTGCAGCAGAAAAGGAGCAAGAAGATTTATTCTGTGTCCAACATGGATTCATTTTGTACCTATTCTAAATTGTATATATAATATTTTATTTTTCTAAACATTCTAAAGTCTTGGATAAATTTCAGTATTGTAGTAAAATTAAATAAGAGCATCCAGATCTATTAGGATTTAATATAGCTTCAGGAAAGATACAAAACTCTTTAAGCTGCAGTATAAGAGTTCCTAATGCAAACACTTTAATTATAATGTGCTTTTTTTTCCTAGAAGATGGTCTTCTTGCTCAGATACTTCGAAGTTTCCTATTAAAATAATTTTCACATGCATAAGGTATGCCAGATAATGCTTAGTTTAATCATGGACTGGGGAAAGAGCTTTCCCTTCAGGCTAATATATGGTAAGACATAACTACAGATATAGGAGGAATATAAGTTGTTAAACTGTATGACAGGTCTTCTTTTAATGTTTTGAAGCTGAATTCTGAAAATTGATTATTTGTGTAAGATTTAAAAACTGGAGATAACCTTGCAGCCACTGGTACTGGAAAGGGAGCCCTGATAATATCCTGAGGGGGAAAAAAAAATAAATCTGTTTCTCTGAAGTGCATTGGTCTTGTAAAAATGTACAGACAAAGACAAAGTTTAAGCATGAGAACAAATACAGTTTTGCCAGCAACCCCTCATGAACTGCAGCACCATATCACCAAAGTTTCATGCTCTGCTCTACTTCTCACTGGCTGTATTCCTCAAATGCAAGGACCATACTTCATATGAAGGACCCTGTTAGTCACGGTGTCTCTACCTCCATATTGACCTAGCTTATCCAGGTTAAGTCAGAAGGTGATGGGCAGAGCTACTTCATCTCCCCTGCTAGCAAAGTCGTAGCCATTCACACAACATCCACATCCTTGAAAAGGCACAACACTTATTTTTTAATTCTTACATTACTGAAGGACTGTAAGTATTCAAGATGACTAGTCATATCCACAAAGTTATATTCCCATGTTCTCTGGTCTTCTAAGGAGTTCATGACTTTCCCTTCTGTATTTTCTATTCCACCCATAGTCACATACTTTTTTTTTTTTTCAGATTTTTTGCTGGTTTTTTTTTTCCATTTACAGATATACCTCAGAAATATTTAGTTATATTACCCTTATGAAACACAAAATTAGAGTAGAAAATTAACTTGAATAAAACATCATTCTGCTTTTATTTCCTCTATTCAGGACAACTTAGAATACTTAGAAGTTATAATTTCTGTTAATGCAAATTATAACATAGTGTATGATCCATAAAGAATGATGAAAAGTTGTTTGGTCGTCTTCTCCCACCCTGCCTTCTACTCTGCTGGGCTGGCTTAAGAGAACATATCTCTCTAAATAGGTCTATTTTTTTTTTTCCCCAACAAAGCAACATTTGTTCCTTTCAGAAAGCCCTCAGGAGGAAGCTGGTGGAATCTCTCCATCAGCAGACCAAATGAAAGACCGTAAGGTAAAAAGGTTATCATACTGAGCATGGTGCCCGCAGAGATATTGAGAAAACCCACTGTGGTAATAAATGCAACAGGAGGTGCTGCACTTTCGTAATAGAAAGAAAGTACCTATGAATGCCATGGGTTAAATGTGAATTCAAACACAATTTTTTGGCTTATTCTGTGTTTTAAGATCCAATTACATTTGTCTCTGGTATATGATTACTCTCCCTTTTCTGCTTCTAGAAAAAAGATGCAGTAATTTTTCTGAAATAATTAGAACTAATCACTACCACAGAACTACGGGTGTAATCAATGCCACATACTGCCCTCCATTCCACATGGAGAACATACATACATCCAAAGGAAACAGTATGCATTTCTTCATCCTTAATCCCTATTATTGCTTTCTTATGGTGTCTAGGCAGTGTACAGCTTCTGGAAGCCCTCCAAATATTTCAAGCTTCAGGAGAAAATGAGGTTTTAAGAGTCTATCCTCTATGGTTTTGTACAAAAGCACTGAAGAAGAATCTTATTACAGTTCTCATCTGTAAAGAAAGCTCTAATATCATTCTCTGTACCTGGCTAATCAGATGGTTCAGAAAGCACTGGCCGCAAAGTCTAAATATTCTGTCTTTCCATGACACCACAGACATACTGGATTTTTATTTATTTTTTTTTTTAATGTGGTGGGAAGTACTGTGTTATTGAACAAGTTTCCCTTTCCATGAAATTTCTGATGATTTCAGGTGACTTGAATTATCAATGTTTTTGTGACAGTTTGTGGATTACCTAGGGTAGTTTGGCCAACCCAATTCCATATCTCAACTCAGATTCAACTACCCTCAGCCCTTCTTTCTGAGAACTCAAGTCTTTGTGTTCTTGTCATTACCTTTCTTAAGACACAATAATTGATTTTTAAATTTTATTTTATTTTTCTTCCTGAAGATCACTGAATTCTACAGGTTCCTAAAATCACTTTGATCATCTCATTGCCTGGATTCTTTTTTTTTTTTTTCAGAGTGGGAGGAGGTGGTGTTGCTGCTGTTTCAGAGGCAAGGGTTATTCAGGGAAAACAAAACATGTCTGGAAATGACAGTCGCTTTTGTATATGTGCCTCTTTTATCTAGTAATCACTCATCCTTTGCAAGGATGCCCCAGAAAGTGCCAAGTCCTCAGGGGACAGATTTCTTTTAATTATTATTTCATACCTCTGGATTCTCTGATGATGTCTCCCTCTAAGTTTAGGACAGTACTCAGACAAGTCCATAATTCTTAAATAATTTGTATACAGTATTTCAGAAGAACTTGTGACCAGTCTTTCAGTACTTCAGGTTCATTGCCTTTCAACAGCTCCCATACTGCCTTTGATTCATGCAAGAAAAGACAAGGTTGTAAAATTAACTCAATACTCTTAGAATATTCTTGATAATACATGACATCAAATGTTTCAATTTTTTTTTTTGTGATTTTGCTCACCAAAACACAGAATTCTTGTTTTTCTCCATATATTATGTTATTTATTCCTGGAGTGAAATTCTTAAACCATTGCCACAGTTCATTTCATTGCAGTGAATAAAGCAATCCTAAAATGCAAATGCTTTTCAAACTATGTTCTCTGCAAATTTTCTGGATCCTCCTGGGTGAACGGCTGTATGTGAGTATGTCTGTCATCATTACCTGTCTCCAAAGTACGAACACAGAAAACATTCTCAGCCAGCAGTCTGATTATGCCAAATACCTAAATAGTTGACAAATTGAAATGAGTTTTTCTACTGGCCTTCTATCAATCAGAGGAATTGCATCCTGCGAGCAAACAATATTGTAGGCAATTTGCATGGAAATTAGATATTTTAAAAGCATTTTAAGCTGTTGTAGTATTCATATGAAAACACAATGCAAAAGGAATGATAGGAATAATACTGTCCCTATATGTGAGTGTTATCCATATAAGTGTGGTGTTTCAGAGATGTATCATGCAGAACCAGGCAGTGTTTTCCTGATGAGTAAAGATATCAAAGGAAGTATGGGGAAAATCGTAGGAGTAGGCAATCTGAATACAAGATTAAAATGATGATTTAGCTGTTATACCAGAGGCAGGAGAGACTCAATGATGAAAGCTGAAATGTTAATGTAAAAGGATATAATTTGAACAGCTAGTGTTGTTCTTCAAATATCAAAATAAAATTAAGAGATTGAGGTATTTGTTTTGTATCAATTGTGACAAGTGTGCTGAAGCACATTCCAGGTTATTAAAATAACTGGCTAATGAAATCTCAGTGATCATAGCATTGTCTGTGAATATTCAGGAACAATAAAGGAAATTTAAGAGTGGAACTCTCTTCAGAAAGGAAAAAAAAGTAGGAGTTTGGGATTTGCAGATTTAATCAGATTAATTTCGATCTCTAGAAAAACACTGGAACAAACAAGTGAACTGCAAATATCTAGAAGAAAAGCAATTGAATGAGTAGTGTTCAATCTGGACCAGCAAAAAGCAAATCACATCTGGTAAATCTCATAATCAATCTGTGGAAATGTTGTTTAGATGGAAGCACTGCAGCATGGATCCAATGACTGGGCAAACCTTCCTAAGAGAGTAAGTATCAATGTGCCAGAAGGGAAGGATGTGCAAGTGAGATTCTGCAGAGGTTAATATTTCATTAATAAGCAGGATGAAAGAACAGAGATTGTGCTAATTACATTTGTAGATGCTTCCAAACTGGGACGAACTGCTGAAAGATGACTTCAAATTTAAAATGACCTTGTCAAACTGGAGACTATTTAAAAGGAAACCGATAGAAATCAGTAAGTAAAAGATACTATTCTTCAGCAGAAATAGTTATCCATGAAGGATTGGGAACAATTGACTAAACAGCAGAAAACATCCTGGATGTAATAGCAAATCATATTTAAACATGAACCAGCAATATTGTGCTGTAGCAGTAAGAAAATCCCATAGAAGATCTATATATAAGAGTATACATACAGGACAATAAAGAATCCTTTCATTATTCAGCTTTGAGAACGTCTCAGCTGGAGTACCTTGTCTATCTTCAGCCCTTCAAGACAAATGTAAAACAGCTGGAAAACCAAGTGGAAAACAATTATGACAAGTCTAGAAAGTCTGATGACATGAGGAAAGGATAACAGGACTGGGAGCTGAATAATAAAAGAGGAACAAAATTTTAAATATCTAAGATGTGCCAGCAAAGGTGAATCAAAGAATCATAGAATCTTTAAGGTTGGAAGAGACCTCCAAGATCATCAAGTCCAGCCATCAACCTAACACCACCATGCCTACTAAACCGTGTCCTGGAGTGCCACATCTACATGCTCTTTGAACACTTCCAGGGATGGTGACTCCATCACTTCCTTTGGCAGCCTGTTCCAGTGCCTGATCACTCTTTCAGTAAAGAAGTGTTCCCTAATATCCAACCTAAACCTCCCCTGCTGCAACTTGAGGCCATTTCCTCTTGTCCTATCACAAGTTACTTGGGAGAAGAGACCAACACCCACCTCCCTACAACATCCTTTCAGGATGTTGTAGAGAGTGAAGCACAGGTAATTATTGAAAGAGATTTCCTGGGGAAGGTCTAGCATCTCTTTATCAGGGGATTTTGAGCACCAGTTCACAACCTTTCCCAGGCCTCTGATTCTAGTTTAATCACTTAAACTGGCATACACGTTTCTGCTATCTTCCATGTGTTAATTCTTATACAAAGGGTACTATTTATACGTGTATTTATACTTTTTGATTCTGAATAATTCATACACAGAAGAAGAGCAGTTCTCAGACTATAGCACTGCGTCTGACAGCTGTAGGGAACTCACTCTGCTACCACGCACTTCTGCTTTGTTTGGAGTCAGGATTTCAACTACAGCTTGGATTCCAAGTAACAAAGCTTGGCTATGGTTGAAAGAGAAAGAAATTTCATCGAATGAATTAGTTTTGTCTTCTTACGGATTTCAGTTTTTCATTCTTTAGATATATATCTACAGATTTCTAGACAAGCAGACAAAAATAAAATATGGAAAAAGTTTTGCCAGCTGTCATTGCTTGACCTCTTGCAAAGCTCTCAGCTTACAGGGAGCCAGGTAAGACAGCCAACTGATATGGGACAGCTAATCCTTTGCTATAATTTTTTTTTTTTTTTGCAACACATAAAGATTTTGGTGACAGCAATATGACCAACTGATACTTCCTCTAGTTTGGAATCATAGTGGTACATTCTGTGCTTAGGTGTAGTACTGCAATGGAATGTCATATGCTGCCCAATTCTGAAATTCTTTTGGGAATAAATCTCACAAACTGTGGTGTTGGTAAGAACTTTCTGTCAACTGATTAACAAGAAATCTAATGTATCTTGTGGCAGTTGAGTTATGTTAAGAGAACATCAGTTTTAGGAAAAGAAAGCATGTAGGAAAACTTGCTATAGGATTAGGTTTAAGCAGTAGAAAATGGTGCAGCTTCATACCATATAAATACATAATGTTCTGTTTGATTAAAACAGGTTGATAGAATTCTTTATGAGAAAATGCATAGGCTTGAAGGCCATAGTCAAGCACATGATGCTGTGAGAATCTGCTGTAAAGCCAAAGAGTGCAAAGATGGTTAGCAGAAAATGATGTGTAAAGATGACTCATGCATCATAAATCATGAGGAGAAAGAGTTAAAGAGAAAAATAACACTATGAGGGAAATCAAAGGAATAATGAATCAAATGGGGGAGAAATAGGAATTTTCTGAAAGCATCAAACGGGTAAAATAACTTCAAGATGAATTTTCAAAGAATTAATAAGAGTAAATGCTATTAAATGTAACTAGATGACAAGGGAATTTTAGCCTAAAAGCCATCCTATATCAGAGCCTATTTAGCAAGAAAAAAACCCCCAAACTTCTATATCCTCCTATGGCAATAATCTGTAGACATTTCTGCCTTCTCTTTTGATATTGTGCTGAGATTTCTGTATGTAGCCCCCTCAAACTTTTATTTGGGTTAGCAAAATATTTAGTTTTGAATATAGAGCAGTGGGAATTATTGACATACATATGACTCAACTGTACTTAAAATTTTTCAAAACGTTGAGCTTTAAAATAGACACATATTTGTAAAAGCAAGAAAAAAATATCATAGAATCATAGAATAGTTAGAGTTGGAAGGGACCTTCAAAGGTCATCTAGTCCAGCCCCCCTGCTAGGAGCAGGGACATCCCCATCTAGTCAGGTTGCTCAGAGCCTCATCCAACCTGGCCTTGAAAGTTTCAAAGGATGGGGCTTCCACCACCTCTCTGGGCAACCTGTTCCAGTGTTCTACAGCTTTCATCGTAAAAAATTTTTTCCTAATATCCAATCTAAATCTACCTCCTTCTATTTTGAAACCATTACCCCTGGTCCTATCACAACAGGCCCTACTGAACAGTCTCTCCCCATCTTTCTTGTAGGCCCCCTTGAGGTACTGGAAGACCGCTATCAGGTCTCCCCGAAGCCTCCTCTTCTCCAGGCTGAACAGCCCCAACTCTCTCAGCCTGTCCTCATAGGAGAGGTGCTCCAGCCCTCTTATCATCTTTGTGGCCCTCCTCTGGACCCTCTCCAACTGGTGCATGTCCTTCCTGTGTTGGAGGCTCCAGAACTGGATGCAGTATGGCAGGTGGGGTGTCATGAGAGCAGAGTAGAGGGGCAGAATCACCTCCCTCAACCTACTGGCCACACTCCTCTTGGTGCAGCCCAGGATACAGTTGGCCTTCTGGGCTGAAAGGGTGCACTACTGGCTCATGTTGAGCTTCTTGTCCACCAGCACTCCCAAGTCCTTCTCCTCAGGGCTGCTCTTAACCATTCTCTGCCCAGCCTGTATTTTTGCCTGAGATTGCCCTGACCCAAGTGCAGGACCTTGCACTTGGCCTGGCTGAACTTCATGAGGTTGGTACGGGCCCACCTCTCCAGCCTGTCAAGGTCCCTCTGGATGCCATCCCTCCCCCCCAGTGTGTCGACAGCACCGCACAGCTTGATATCATCAGCAAACTTGCTGAGGGTGCACTCTATCCCACTGTCCATGTCGCTGACAAATGTTAAACAGGGTCAAGCCCAATACCAACCCCTGGCGAATGCCACTCGTCATCTGTCTCCACTTGGACATTGAGCCGTTGACCACCACTCTCTGAGTGTGGCCATCCAGCCAGTTCCTTATCCACCGAGTGGTCCATCCATCAAACCCATGCCTCTCTGGTTTCGATAGAAGGATGTCATGCAGAACAGTGTCAAATGCCTTGCACAAGTCCAGGTAGATGACATCCATTGCTCGTTCTTTGTCCATCGATGCTGTCACCCCATCATAGAAGGCCACCAATTTACTCAGGCACAATCTGCCCTTAGTGAAGTCATGTTGGCTGTCACCCATCACCTCCTCACTTTCCATGTGCCTTAGCATGGTTTCCAGGAGAATCTCCTCTATGACCTTGCTGGGCACAGAGGTGAGGATGGCCGGCCTGTAGTTGCACGGGTCTTCCTTATTCCCCTTTTTAAAAATGGGGGTTATGTTACCCCTCTTCTAGTCATTGGAAGCCTTACCAGACTGCCACGATTTCTCAAATGCTATGGCCAGTAGCTTGACAAATTCATGTGCCAGTTCCCTCAGGAACCTTCAGGTTCCTCAGATGTTCCCAAACTTGCTCTTCTCTACACTGGACTGTTCTTCATTCTCCCAGTCTCTGCTTTTGCCTTCCGCAATTTGGGTGGTGTAATTAGAGCCCTTATTGGTGAAGACTGAGGCAAAAAAGTCATTAAGCACCTCAGCCTTCTCCCTGTCCCTGGTAACCAGGTCACCCATTTCCTTCTACATTCTCCCTGGACCACCTTTTGTCCCCGATCTACCTGTAGAAGCTTTTCTTGTTGCCCTTGATGTCCCTGGCCAGATTCACTTCCATCAGGGCTTTAGCCTGCCTTACCTGACCCCTGGCTGCTCAGACAACCTCTCTGTAATCCTCCCAGGCTACCTGTCCTTGTTTCCATTCTCTGTGGGCTTCCTTCTTTATTTTCAGTTGGTCCAGGAGCTCCTTGCTCATCCACGCAGGCCTCCTGGCATATTTGCCCGACTTGTTCTTCATCAGGATGCATCACTGCTGAGCTTGGAGGAGGTGCTCCTTGAATACCAACCAACTTTCCTGGGCCCCTCTTCCCTCCAGGGCTGCATCCCATGGCACTTTACCCATCAGATCCCTGAAGAGGCCAAAGTCTTCCCTCCTGAAGTCCAGGGCAGAGAGCTTGCTGCACAGCTTCCTCACTGCCCTGAGGATCTTGAACTACACCGTGTCATGATCACTGCAGCCAAGGCTGTCTTGTGTTCCACATTCCCCACCAGCCCCTCCCTGTTGGTGAGAATGAGGTCCAGCATGGCACCCCTCCTCGTTGGCTCCTCTACCACTTGCAGGAGCCTCCTGGATTGCCTGTGCCTTGCTGTGTTGTTTCTCCAACAGATGTCAAGATGGTTGAAGTCCTCCATGACGACTAGGGCTTGTGACAGCAAGGCTGCTGCTATCTGCCTGTAGAGGGCCTCATCTGCTCAGTCCTCCTGGACCAGCCAGGTGGCCTGTAGCAAACCCCCACTGTATGTCCCCTGTCCCTACCCGTGCCCTCCCCCTAATCCTGACCCATAAGCTCTCTGTCAGCTCCTCCTCCATCCCCAGGCGGAGCTCTATGCACTCCAGCTGGTTGCTGACATAGAGAGCGACATCCCCTCCTCCTCGTCTCCCCTAGCTGTCCTTCCTAAAGAGCCTATTATGGCTTTTGTTTCCGTGAAGTCTTTCAGCATAAGGGATTGAGCAGCGGTTTAGGACTGTGGCTGAGATACAACTCTGAGAAAAGCAGCCTTATAAAATTCACAGCTGATTCTAGGTTACAAAGCAAGCACAAATGAAAGTCATGTGGATGATACATTTCAGAAGGGAAACAGAATTTGTATAGACAGTTTGGCCTTGTCTTGGAAGAAAGGTAGTCAGTGAATTTGCAGTGTACTTTTAGAGCAGGCAGCAAATCCTTAAAAATACTACATTGGGGAAGTCCATTCTGATAGCAACAGCATGACTTCGTTTAATATTATCCATCCTGGGGAAATTAAGGGCATGAGTCAAGCCCATGACGAACTGAGTCACTGCTGCTGAGAAATCTAAGGCTTTCTGTTGTAGAGATTAGACAACTATGTTACTCATCTGGAGTGAACTTTGTAGTGCAACTGGCTGACAAAAGTCACCCTAGCATGTAATAAATTTCACTGAAGCAAACTAGTTGCCCAGTGAGGAGAGCTGGTAAGAGACCTTTCTTTAAAGTTAACACAAAATCCTATGAAAACTTCAACCAAGCTTCCTCCTTATTAGCTGATAAAATATTACAATTGACACATCTACATAACCTCCTTATATTAATCCCTGTTATATATTATATATCTTATGTATATATATATTATATTCATTTTAACTGTTACTATGTGTGCTATTATAACAGCCACCTCTATTTTATCTCAAGGATTTGAATAGGAGTTGTAGTACCAGAATTGCTAGCTTTACTATGAAAATCTGACAGCGGGTGTACTCTTTTGATTTTTTGGTAATAGTTAAGCTACACCACAGCTGAAATTAACACACTCTTTAGGAGTTGGTAACATATAATTCTGTGCTATTGATTGCTTATAATTTCAGTCAATAAACTGATAGTTCTTATCTGGTATGGTCCGTTGAACAGTTTCTAAAAAGTAGATCTTTCACTGAAAGAATAAGAAAATAACAAACATAGTCAAAACAAGAAGTATTATTATTATTATTATTAATATTATTGTTATTATTACTACTTAACAGGTCAATTTAATCTGCAGTATGTGAAAAATCAACCAATCAAAAAACCAAAACCAAAACAAAAAAATACACAAAAACAAAACCCAACAAAAAACTCTGAGAAAACATAGCTGGATGAAGGGGAGGAAAAAGATCATTGCTTCTAACTCTTTTAAACCCAAAAGAGATGTTTTTAAAGAAAAAAAAGCAACAAGCTGTGTGGCACCGTATGCACTTGTACACTTTGATGGAAGATCAGAGTCTTTGTGTTTAATTTTTTATTATTTGTCTTTCAGAGGTAATACAATCTGTGCTGGCATCTGTTTGACAACTTAATGTAGTCTCCATAGACTTACTTCAATATTTTGTTGTGATTTGACAGTATGGGTGTCATCCCCAATGACATACACAGTCATTGCTGAGTCTGCATTTTGACATTTAAGTGGGCTCAGCTGTGAATAGATATCTAAGATGTTTATTTACATTCACATTCTATTTTGACATTGTATCATTTTATTAGGCCTAAACTCTTCCATAAGTAGGTTATTCCCAACCAGGGAGAAAGAGTTCTTTGTGTTTGATGTAAAATTTGAACTCTACTGGAGAAAATATCACTAACCTAGCATTTCAAAGATACTGAGCTTTAGCATGAGAAGATAATAATTTTTGTGTAAGAACAAGTTTCCTGTTCACATCTAGAGTGTGCAACACCTCAAAATGGACATGTGGGTTTTGATTCTGCTTTAGTGTTTGTGTGTACTAGGAAAAGTCATCTGAAGTCAGTGGCATTGTTAGAATTAAAAATAAATTATGATATTAGAATTTGGGGTCCATACTGATAAAAACCCATTATTGTTCTACAGGCAATTAGTATTGCCTGTTATCTATTCATACATATCTTCAAATGTAAATGTCACATATATCATGTACGTCTTCCACCTGGGTTAGAGCAACCCCTGGTATCAATACGGGCTAGGGGATGAAGGGATTGAGAGCAGAAGGGCTTGGGGGTACTGATGCATGAAAAGCTGGACTTGAGCCAGCAATGTGCACTTCCAGCCCAGATGACCAACGATATCCTGGGCTGCATGAGAAGAAATGTGGCCAGCAGGTCGATGAAGGTGATTTAGGGAGTCCGCAGCATAGGAGAGACATGGACCTGTTGGACTGAGTCCAGAGGAGGGTCACAAAAATGACCAGAGAGCTGGAACATTTCTCCTATGAGGAAAGGCTGAGAGAGTTGAGGTTGTCCAGTCTAAGAGAAGTCTCTGGGGAGACTTTATTGCAGCCTTTCAGTACTTAAAGGGGGCTTCTAAGAAAGACAGGGAGAAACCTTTTTGCAGGACCTGTAGTGACAGGACAAGGGATAATGGTTTTAAAGTAAAAGAAGGTAGATTTAGACTAGATATAAAGAAGCGGGTTTTTTTTGCAACAAGGGTGGTAGAACATTGGCACAGGTTGCCCAGAGAGGTGGTAGATGCCCCATCCCTGGAAACATTTAAGGTCAGGTGGGATGGGGCTCTGAGCAACCTGATCGTTGTAGTTTAGCCCTGCTCGGGACCAGACTACACAGTCCCTCACTCACTGCCCCCACCCTCTGAGAGAACAGGGAGAGATAATATAAGAAAAAGGCTCAAGGTTTGAGATAAGGACAGGGAGAGATCATTAAAGTTACTGTTATGGGCAAAACAGACTGGACTTGGGAAAAACTATTTGTTTATTATTAAAACCAAAGCAGGATAATGAGAAAGAGAACAAAGTAACTTCCCCCCACCCCTCCGTCTTTCCAGGCTTAACATTATCTCTACCTCCTGCCCCCCCCGAGTGGCACCGGGGGGAAGAGGAAATGGGGATTATGGTCAGTTCATCACCTGTCGCTTTACGCCGCTCCATCCTCCTCAGGGGAAGAACTCCTCACATTCCTCCCCTGCTCCAGTGTGAGGTCCCTCCGACAGGCTACAGTCCTCCATGAACTGCTCTGGCATGGGTCGTTTTTCCACGAGGTGCAGTCCCTCTGGAACGGGTGCCCCAGTGCGGACCCTCCATGGGCCACAGCCTCCTTCAGGCATCCGCCTGCCCCAACGTGGGGTCCTTCCTGGGCTGCAGGTGGATCTCTGCTCCTCTGTGGGCTTCCATGGGCTCCAGGGGGACAGCCAGCTCCACCATGGTCATCACCACAGGCTGCAGGGGAATCTCGGCCAGGAGCAGCATTACTCCTCACCGTCCTTCTTCACTGACCTTGGTATCTGCCAAGGCAGACACCTCTCAGGTTCTCTTCACATCTCCTCTCCACTTCTTGCAGCCGGGCTGGGCCATGTCAGACCCAGATGGCCGCCTGGCAAGAGGCCAGAAGGTGACAGCTGCAAGGCCCACAAGGCTCACGCTTCCCTCTCTGTGCCCCTGCTTCAGGTTCTTCACATCATCATCTTTTATTTTTTTTTCTATTTTTCCCCTTCTTAAATATGTTATCGCAGAGATATTATCAGGGGACATTCTGCTACCAATCGGCTCGGCCCTGGCCAGCAGTGGGTCTACCCTAGGTGCGACCGAGTCCACTGGACAAAGGGGAAACAACTTTCAGCAGCTTCTTGCAGAAGCTAGCACTGTAGCCCCCCGTCACTAAATAAAACCAGGACACTGATCTATTTGAAGATGTCTCTGCTCCTTGCAGGGAAGGTTGGAGTAAATGACTTTTAAAGGTTCCTTCCAACTCAAAGTATTCTATTATTCTAGGATTCTATGGGTATACTATAGTACAGTAGGTTTACAAAGGACTTCATTAAGAATGATTGTGAGTTCTAAGTTCTTCTTTTATTGTAAGAAATGAAAGAAACCATAAATGATCCATATAAGAAGAATCTATAAGAACCCTCATGCCACAAACATACATGTGAATAGGTTAATATTGATCATGAATCTTCCAAACGTGAACTCCATCAGCTTCAGAGTCTAAACCTCAGAATGCACCTATGTGTGCTCATTTCCACCAGACAGTCCTCTTTTCTTGTCTGCAGGCACAAATTCTGAGTTAGTTTGTTTGATGTACAGAAATAATCTAATGAAAATATAGTTTGTTAATATAAGGGAAGCTAGATAGTTTGGTTTAATAGAATCATAGAATGGTTAGGGTTTGAATCTTCTATGGAAGAGTAAAGCATTTTTAACATAACATACAATGCATAATATATTTTATCTATAAACACAGGTATATTTCTATGTGTGGCATATATTTAGAAATAGAAGGTATATTTTATGTATGTCTTTATGTGTTCTTTACGCCTGTCTATAAATCTAAGTTTATATTATTTACTTCTCACTACTTTCCCAAATACTGAAACATTTGGGGTGGAAGTGAGAGAAGGAGAGAAAGATAATGTAAAAATGACAGAATAATTATCTCATGAAGAAAATCTACCACAGTCCGTTATTATCCCCAATTTCTTTTGGATTTACTCAGCAAAATTCGACAGTTCAAATCACTGAAAGAGGTGGTGGGTACCAAGATACTAATTCTTCAACATTATGCACATTGGCATCGGTTTCTCCTGCCAGCAATTACTTTTCAGTACAGGAAAAGAATCACCACTGTAATTATGTGATGTATGGTTTAGTGAAAGCTATTTGACCTCCCTTCAAATTCTATCAGCTCAAAGTCCATGCAGACCAGCAAGTAATCTTTCATGAATGTGCTCTATGTAAATCAAAACCTATTAAATCTCTGTCTAGTGTTAGCATTACAAACACAACATCTACTCTAAGTACCTAGGGAATACCCTAAAGTATCCATTACTTCTGGAGGCTGACACCAGACCAACTTTTTATTTTGCATGCTACTCTGTTGAAAGAAAGTGGAAAGATGCCAGTAACAATCCCAAGTCAACAGAGGAATTTTGCTACATGCAGGAATTATATTCCTAATAGTAATAAGAGGGAGAGATCTATTTTCTCACCACTTTATGTGCTTTCTGTCTCTGCCACTGCTTGTCTAGAATTGCAGTGTTCCATGGTTTGTGGAGTATCTCAAAAGTGAATTGAAGCAAAGTCTAATCAACACCAAATATTAAGTAATTTGGTTCTGAATACTTCATTCAGTTGTGGTCCCTACCTATATGAGGGGAAAAACAAACAAACAAACAAAAAAAACCAACAAAACCCAAAACCAAAACCAACAAAACTCTAAACTTTCAGTGTGGTTTTCAAAAGTGTGTTCTGGATGTTGAAGGGCCTTAGATACCGACAATACCGTGTACTTATCATAGTCAAAGGCTGTATAGGCAAGAACAGGTGATTTGAAGACTTTGTTGTGAATATCTAACGGCAGTACAAAGAAGGTTTTCTAAAGGAGACAGGGAATTAACGTTTCTTTCAGACAGAGATACTAATAAGCAAAATAACTGTTTTTGAAAAACAGCATCAAAAGCAGATTATTGGGTTTTTAAAGGAAAACCATTTAACTCTAATCTCTGGAGGGAAACTCAGGAAGACATTTCCAAAATTCTAATAACCTTGCAACCACGGGCCTCTGTGGTTCTAACAGCTTGTTTGATGGACTGCGACAGAAAGGTGAAATTCTACCTGGGATACATAGGCCTAAGAAATGCCATATTGAACATAATGAAAATTAAATCCCAAGCCACAGGAAGCCAGTGAAAGTCATGTCATTAGGTCTAGGATTTCATAGTTCTCATCAACCACTTTGTCTACCACCTTTACAGATACATTCACCACATACCTACACATATTTTGTGACTGCTGCTTATAGACATTTTACATCATTGCCTGAATGTTAAAGAAAACAAATTACTTACATCAGGTTTAGGTCTAGTTTGACTGTTTTGTTTCGTGCATACAAAGATAAAATTACAGCATTTCACAAACGGTATGGAAAAACAAACATTCCACAAATATCATAAATGTCTTCAAAATCGGTAAATATATAGCAAGTTTTCCTCTAGATATCTCATTCTGCATGACACTTTCATGTGTAAAATTAGTCAACAAATATTTTAGAAATTAGATTTTAAAATACTAGGATATATGTAATTTTCAAGAAAACTTCCATTGCCATTAATTTGTTGTGTAAGAGAAAAGAAGTAAACAGGAAAAACAAAGCCATACTGCTGTTTTTTTCCAGGCTTTGTTTCCCAAAGGAATCCAAGAAATTAAAAAGAAACTAAATGAGGAAAAAAAAAGACTACTCTTATTAACATACTCATTAATGAAAATGTCTAAATTAGTGCTAGACGGGTCAAAAAAACATGCAGAATCTAAGCTCATAAAGAATATAGCCTCAATGGCTCAAGTACCTTCAGAATTACTATTAAAATTTCAGAGAATATTTTTCTATTTTCAGAGACTTCTGGACTATGAATACTTAACCAGTTGGAGTATATTTTCAGCATGAATCGTATTTATTTGTTCAAAAAAGAGTAATACGAAGGACCCTGCACCAATGGGTCTTGTTCTTGATCAAAACAATAATTTTGTCCATTTATTAGAATTTGTCTATGTGTGAGATTTCCCTCTACTTTGCATTTTATAAGTTATCATTTTTTAATATTGCTTAATTTGGTTTAACATCGCCCTGAAAACAGACCGAAAGTTCCAAAGGACATCAAACAGACACTAGAAAACAGATTTAAATAATATGAATGTTAGTTAGTGTGAAACCCTGTCATTGTGTATGCTTATTTAACTTTCTATAATTAAGTTAAATTATGTAAATGAGTCAAAACCATTCTAACATCTCATGACTACATTGTATCCCAGTAACACCGCATACTTTTAAATGCATTCTTCTTTGAAAAGAATTGCTCCACGAATCCGTACCTTCAAATAGCCTGAACCGTGTAATCTACACCTTCTGCTAACTTGAACAAAATCAGATGCTGAAAGGCTCTGTTGTGGAGGAGAAGAGATTTTGTGCAAATGAGGTTATTTTGGAAGAAGACTTTATAGAAGAGGTTCCTAATTATATCACACATGGAGGTGTATATTCTTCTTAAACTGAACAACATGAGGTTCTGCACAGGACTTCCCTCAACAGCACTGCTCACGTTATGAGCATCCCTTATGATGTCTTTGGCATTTCTTGGGCTCTTCAGTCTTTCCGTCCAGAGTGCCAGCCTTGTACCTACCTCTCTTTCTTGATCCCAATTGCTTTCCAAAAAAAAAACCAGCCTGTCCTGCTGTTGTGGTTTTGTTTAGTGAAGGGGGGCCTAAGGTGGAAGCTTCTGTAGGAAACTGCTAGAAGTCGCTCCCCTTTGTTTAGTGGACTCGGCCGGGCCTAGGGCGGACCTGCTGCTGGCCAAGG
>JAAGAY010129363.1:0-29486 GCA_011801015.1 Ardeotis arabs
GTTAATGTAGACTACAGTAAACTGAAAAAGGATCGTCCTGACTTCTGAACAACATATTCATCTCCATAAGCTGCACAGAAAGGTCTTCCGGAAGCCGTCCGCACAATTGTCATGCTTAATCATCCAGGAAATAGTCAAACTTGCCTCACACTGCACTTGGTCATGTGTTTGAAAGTGTTTTGATGAGGCTTAATAAATGTCTGAAACTTGAAGTGTCTACTCTTTACTCTACTTTTGCAAAATTAGAATATCCTCCTATTAACAGTTTGTTCTATGGTCACTCAAGTAGCAAGCAAAAGCCAATTCATGTTTCTCAAATGCTTTATACTCAGTCTGTTGACTTCAGAGAACTAATATGTTCATGCAGTATACCACACTGCAAGAACTGGAAAGCATGTGTTTGTGTGTGTGTGTGTGTGTGTATTTTTTTTTTTTTCACTTGCACCTGAATTTTTCTACTTGTCACTTTAAGAAGTTTTGGTAGCAGACAAGTCATTGTCCAGCAGGGAGGCAACAGATGTTGCCATATGTTGCTGGGGGGAAGGGGGGAAAAAAAAAACGGCCAAGATCTCTGCAAAAGGTTTTGTTTCTCTTCTTCCTTTTAAGTCATAAGCAGTTTGTTAATAAACAAGAAGACAATCTTGAATATCAAAAAAAATTGAGGAACATATTCAAAATTTCCTGTGGATCACACTTTTAAGGAAGAGAAGTACGCAGTAAGCAGAACAGAGTACAAGATTCAAGAAATAATTAGGTTTTCATGTAAGAACAAAAATATCTTTCAACAAGGGCAAATTCTCATACGTCAGTACTTGGTTGAGTCTTGCTTATGGTAAGACAAAAGAAAATATCTCTGCAAGTCTGTAACTTACGGTAGGTTGTTCTTTGTGCTTTTCTGTGAACATCTGGTGTTTCCCTGGATAAGGGATATGTTTCTGGACTGTCTGACAGAGTACAGCTGTTCCTTTCTTGATAGATTTCCGTCTACTTAAAATGGACTCCCAGAATGTAGATAACTGTAGCTGCTGTTATAAATAATAAGGATAGATTCAATGAAACCGAGCAGCAAGATCTTTCACTGGAGAAGAAAAACTATTCTGTGGTACTTGACTGCAAAATAACAAATATTTGCAAAGACTTCATGTTTTAGATGGAAAAATCTTACAGGTCAGTTGGATGTGGTTGATTCAGTAGCAGTTCAGATTATCTTCCTTTTCATTACATATCAAAATGGAGTATTTACTTGCAGTTTTTCCTTGCTTGCTTGAGAGGCTGTCATGGAGTCTGAAGAAGAAAATGAATATTATGACAGATGATGTTTACACTAGTGGGCAAAGTCTGTAAGTGTCTTTGGGGACTCTGGTTGCTATCTGAATCCAAATATTTTTAGGAAGTAGAACATTCTGTTGCAACTTTTCATTCTTCAGTTTTAAAAATATGTGACATGAAAATGGGAAGAATTCCTATAACTTACTAGTTGGTAGTCTTTTTGGATTTTACTGATACCACCGTAGTCTCCAAATGTAAATTATTTCTCTGGACATTAAGAAAGATCAATACCCAGAAAGTAAACCTGTTAGTAAGGTGAGACAAGAGTGTTCATTCCCTCTGGTCACAGCTGAAGAGGGTACAGACTCATGTTTCTCTTAATAAAGGCACTTAAGATAAAATAATAGTCTGCCCTGGACATATTTCAAAATATATTTAACAAGTACATAAGCTATTTAAAGCTTTAAATTTAGATTGACTAGAAAACAAAAAGGCAATGCATTCAATGCTACTTCCTCTTTCCTTGTAGCAGCAAGCTTAGTGCTGAAAATACACAAAACTTCCAAGTTTTTTAAGTTTAAACCATCATAATTCATTCCAAAGGCCATTATCCTGAGGGGACACTTGCTCCTTTTTCTTTTGGGTGTATGCTTCTGTCCTAATTTAAATGGTAACAGACAATAGTCACTATTGCCGGCTAAACTTAATAAACATAACAATTTCGTTTCTTCTTCAATTTTTAATGCTTGAAATATTAAGTAATTGAAAAATGTTACATAATTTCCAAAAAGAAACTAACTCAAATGAAAAATGCTGTCTGTTTTCTATGGCTTACCTCCTCACCAATAGCACATTATTTTTATACAAAGATGCCATGCTACTTTTTTGGCTCCATGGGACTAATTTCTCACTGCAGATGTTTTTTCTTACGTTGAACCTCACACTCACAGAGACTTAGGCCACACTACTCGCTGTAAGTCTATCTTAAATTATTCTGTGGGCAGAAATTAAGTGCTTGCTTAAATGTTCATTTTTGGGACATTAGAAGCATTGAAATTCACCAACTTTATTGGTACAATGACAATGTGTGTTCTTCATATCCCTAAAAGTTCCACAATTTTTGCTATTTTATAATTAACTCATGGGTTGATACGTCTATCCTAGCAATTAAATTCTGTACTTGGTTGCTATTTCCTCAGTAGTCCTTTGTTTTGTTTTGTTTTTTAAACGTACCAATGCACTTTGTTAGTCCCTGGTTCCTTTTTTTTTTTTGTTAGACCATTTATTGTTTTTACTCTTAAAATTCCAGTTCTGCAAGGCCTCAAATTCCTGCTTACCTTTTTCCACTGTGAGTTTTCCCTGGGGACAGAGGAACCATTTATTCCACGTAAAGCCAAATCATGTGCTTGATCTTAGTTTATAACTACTTGGTAGCAGTCTATCAGTATCTGGAGTATTTCTTTGTATTTTTACATGTGATAAAATATTCAACCATCTTCTTTAAAGCTTCTATTTTTAAAGCTTCTTCCTTAAAGCAATCTTCTACCTTTTTCGTCTTCATGAAGGCAAAGATGGTATTCCCTGAAGACAGCATGAAGAAACTTGCAGTTTGGGTTTTTAGGATCCTAGCTTCTAATGTTCATCTTTGGCTATTAATTTTTACAAAATAACTAAATCTCATCATTAGGAAAACTGAGGTACTTCATTAATGCCGTGAGATGTAATTTTACTTGAGCAGATGTTGTGTTATCTGAAAGAGAATGATATTCTGCTGCCTTATGCTTTGACTAAGATGGATACAGCTGCTACATTTCAGTTTGTGGCTGATTTTTTTTGGGAATGATCAGTGTAGGCCTGGCCTATGTCTCGTTAATGAGCCACATACAGAAGATTTGTCTGTTATTCTTACAATACAGCATTGTGCCTGCCACTGTCAGATTTCTCCTTATCAGTGATCCTGATACAGAGCAGGGTGATGAAATCTGAAATTAATTCTGCCCACCTAGGGTAGAAAGAAGTACAGGTTTTCATAGTTTTGGCATGTCAACACATACTCCGTGCAGCACATTCTAATGTATTTCCTTTGGTTGTATTCTTACTATAGCCAGTAAGTAGGATTTGTGTTATTTGCCTGCAGTAAGGAAAGTTCCTCATGAGTGTAAATTATCTAACTGCCTCTAAGTAATTAGAAGGGTGTCTCTGATATTAAAAGAATAATTTAAATTTTTGATAGGATTTCTAGCCAAATGTCATCTGAAGAAGTACATTTCAGATCTGTTTTCAAGATCTACTTTACCTTTAAAGATAGTTTGGTGTGTGACTATTGAATGACCTTTAAAACTAAGCAAATGTATGTTCAGTGCTGATTGGACTGTAATACTTTGTCAGAAAGAAAGGTTGAAAAGTTATTACTGGAATTTTAAAAAGGTATTTAGAACAGAAAATGAATTATTGAAAAAAAATTAGATATGTGCAAGTGCACACAAAGTTATTGTTTCTACTCATTGGCCAGCCTTCCTGTGAAAATAATGGAATGAACTAGAAAACCCTTTCTCCAGGATGAAGTGAAACACAGCAGGTCTATGAGAACTCCAAAAAATAGATGTTCACTTGCATCATTGCCACAGTAGTTTTTTTTATATTACTTCACAGAAAAGCTTACTCTTCAGTCCTCTCTTTTGAAATCCAGAAGTTGGTTGACTTCATGCTTTCATGATTTCATGATCCATCTACTTTTCCTTAGAAGTGTCCTGGCATCATAAGTTCCTATGGAGCTCAAATCGTTTCATCTCCTCCTCTGACGAGAAGCTTTTTAAGAGCATCTCTGGATACCACCATGATGGCATGTTTCCCAAATGTGTGTTAATTCTGGTGCCATCTGACTTGGATGAACTTTGGAGGTTTTTTAATCATTTCAAAATATTATCTATGGTTGGTAGGGCTTAACACTTTCTTGGTAAGAATGACATGAGCCAGTACAATGTAGGAAAATGCACACTCCTTCCATTATTGAGAAGCAAATCTATTTTTAGCATCCAGAGTAACATTTATCTAAACCAGAAAAGCAGTCCACATTTTTCCTTTTTCTCTTTTTAAAAAGTTTTATGCAAATGAAATGAAAAAGTAATTTTTAGACTTTCTGAGCTCTCTCACAGTTACCCGCTGAAGAGCCTAAGAGATCACCACACCTTGACTTGCTCAATTTTTTTTTCTATTTTCTTTTCAGTCAGAAACAGTATTACGTAGGTAATGTGAAATGAGAACTTACGTATGCAAGTCAAGGAAAGAACAATGCCTTCAAACTTTTGATAGTTTACTATCAGCATTTACCTGACATTAATTTGCTACTGGCATGGGGAACTCCTGCAAGAGACAGCAAGTTCTGAAGATGATCATAAAATAGTTTATTAACACATGACAATGCATACATTACAAAGGAGAATAGAAATTCTGCTGGTAATATTCATGGCAAAGCTTTATAACTTAGACACCTCAAATAGTATTTCTAGGGTCATTAATTTGAATTACTTTGGACAAAATAATGCACTATGCCATTTATAGTTAATCACTATAATGTAAAGACAACTTTTTTAGTAGAACTGCACAAGGCATAACCCGATAGACAAATTTATAGACTTGTTTTTTCCACATTGGAAGCAAACTAAGTATGAACATGAAATGTTTTCTAATTTTAGTCTCCTTACTGCAGGCAAATAAAACAAACTGCTGAGAAGGTAATGAAAACAGATTACTTAATGGTGAAAAATCTGAGTGCCATTCTTTCTCTACCAGTGGTGCCACTGCTGGAATTTAATGGGGTGGCACCAGTGTGTCTGAATGAAGATTTTGGTCCTAGCTGTTTAAAAATAGGGTTGAATCTAATAAGATTTCCTCAGTACTGCTAACATTTTTTCTTTTTTGCTTTTTTTTTTGCTAGAGTGAGAGTAGGAAAATAGCAGAACTCATTATCAACAGGAAGAAAAGAGAGTTTCATCTCAATTTCAAACTTCCTACTCTAGTACCACTTACATCTCATGAGAGTCTATAGAATTCTGGAAGAATGTTAAGAGGAAAATTTGTGTCAGATGTTGTTCTGATCTTCATTATGTGTCAAACAGATTTAACTTCCTAGCATTTTGGAAGCTTAGGGGAGGAAAATTCGTCCCTGCTATAAAGACAATGTGCTTAAAATGACCAGGGATCACTGAAGCATTTTTCTGCACATGCAAATTGTATCTCTCCCTCCCCTTTATAAAAACCTAGCTAGGTTCAGGAATTATTCCAGAAAAAAAAAAAAAAAGAGTAATATACATGCGATGGAATAGGCAGACGGGGCTGCATCACTTTTTACAGCAGATCTTGGTTTTAGGGCAGGAGCTTTCTCTGTCTGTGTCCATCAATTTCTACACATATTTGACAAGTGCAGAAGTTGTTCATTACATATCCTGTGACTGCTTAGCCTATTAGGATGCAGTGAGAATTAGGTTGAGAGTAAAAACAAAAGCATGATATTCCAATATGTTTAAATTATTACTCCACATAAGAAAGCAATAGCAGAATAACTGCAGGAGACGGTCTGGTGCACCCTGTTCTAAATTAAGACTAATAATTATGAGTTTATATTAGTGCAATAGCGTGAAATAAAAATAAAACCAAGTTTATGATTAATTTTGAAAATAGCATTCTTTCTTTATACATAGCCTTATAATGGCATTCTTTAAAGATGAATTTATTTCTAAAACATTCAAATAATGTAAAATGTATATATGAATCATGTCTGAACTGTGGGTATTTTAATTTGATATACTTTCTCTTAACTATTTCAGTATCAGTAACTGTTTATATTAAAGATCACAGTATTTTGTATCTCAGCCTACATTATTGTACCTGAACAGAACTTTTCTTACACCTTCAAACAGGGAAAGGGTTTTAAAAGATCTTCCATCTTAAATCTAGTTTTATTTTTACGTATGAAAATTAAATGCCTGCATCACTGGAAAAAGCTGTTCAGCAAATTATTATCCAGCATCAGAGAAGGGACCCCATCCCTTTTTCTGTAACACAGTGTAACACAGTAAGCAGTTGAATATATCTCTTCCTAAGTTAAGGAGAGAGAAAATTTCCAGGAGCTGTTTTATGCTGGTAGCACAACATCTAGATATGAAAGGGCTTTTTTGCATGGATGGATGGATAGATAGTGAAGAACCACCACCCAACCTGCTCTTTATCCAGGGCTCTGGCAATTGTTTGCTTTTACCAGTCCCTGTCAGGGGGGAATAAGGTCAGGAGTTGACTAATGGCCCAAACTGTGTATTTAAAGGTGATCTAGACTGCCACGCAATATTTACATGGTGAGGATAAAAAAGATGACTCCAACCTTACTTGTTTCCCATCTCAAATCAAATCTTTCACAGCTGACCTGGTAGCTGAGTAAAGATTAGTCGAGTTTTTACAAGTTCTACACTTTAATAACCTGAGCTTGAGCTGTTAATAAATAGAAGATAATGGGCAAAATCAAAATGGGATCCTCAAATTGTGTCTTGCCAAAGAAATATTTCCACCATGGAATACAGCATGCAGTGGTCAGGCAGGTAGATAAGATTTATATTTAACATAGCAATAGACCTCTTAATCCTGAAGCCTAGGTGCTTGCCCCAGCTGTCAAATGAGTCATGTAGCTGCATTCACCGGCTCATGCAGCTTGAACAGTATGCTTCAGAAACACAGGAGCTCTTCCGGATGAAGCTTAATATTCCATGATCTACCTGTGTGCACATCAAACGCAAAATAAACAGTCCAGTAGTGTATCTGAAATTCTACTTGGATATATTTTGCTGTGTTTCTCAGTCATGACAGAGAGCTTTTATGGGAGAGAAAAATGAGCTTTTTAAGACCCCAGAAAGAGAGATTTGTTACATCCAAAACACGGAGCATGGCGAGACAGAAACAAGTGGCCTACTCACTGAGGCATGGGAAAGCAAAGGATGTAAAATGTGCAGTGGAAATGTAATGAATTCCTCCATTACAAATTATTGTCACAGGGAAATGTTTTTGAACATGAATTTTGACATAGAAAATTGGATGGGTTTTTTGTTCGTATGTTGCATTTATTGAAAATGAAAAAAGCTCAGTGACAGCAGTATATAAATGTGTATAGATATGTTGCCTAAGGTCTCCATTTTTCTTGTCTTCAGTCTTTATTCTCTCACCCTTTCCTCAGCTAGATAGCCAGGGCTTCTGCTTACTAGCCTGAGAAATCCTTTTCACTCATACATCTTCTGCTTGTCAGGAGCTTTCCTCCTGTTAGGCTGTGCTATTTCCTGACATTCTAGAATCACTGGCTACTTTTGTGTTAAAAAGCAATAGCACCTTTTCCCATCAACATCTCATTACAGCTGTGAAACCAGCTTCCTGAGTAAGCAGGAAAGTTAAGTGATCCAAGTAAAACTTTGTAGAATTTGCAATAGAAGAGTGCCTTAATATAAAATATCTTCCAACAAACTGAGGGTCTCTGGTGGAAGCCTGACCTCTCTCAAAAAGAAGGGACCTCATCTTGGCCACAGTAAAATCTGAAAAAGGGAATTCACTGTACATTAAATAGCTAGAAGATAATTAGTTGTTTGAGGATCGTATATGTGATTTAGTACCTTAAAAAAAAAGAGTGAGTGCCACATACACAAATAATATAATAAAGTATATATTTGACTTAAAAGTGCATCTGTACAGGACACAAAGGTATTTGTATTCCGTATTGTGGTTTTTTTTTTCTACTGAAAGACTGTTAATACCAAGTGGAGATCTTTGTAGATTCATAAGTGAGGTATACAACATTACTTGCTTCTAACCAGTTTTGTGTAATACTGTACAAGGACTGATACAAAACCTGCCGAAATTAAAAGAGAGCTCACCATCAGCTACAGCAGGCTTTGTGTTAACAGCCTATTGACTACTTTCAGGTCAGGGAGGAAGGAAGGAGGATCCCGGGTGATATTTTCAAGTCACTATAGTCAAATGGAGTTTTGTGATTGCTTTGGAGGAGACTAACATTTCCCTTTAGGACTGGATTTTCAGCTGGG
This sequence comes from Ardeotis arabs, assembly GCA_011801015.1. Classification (NCBI taxonomy): domain Eukaryota; kingdom Metazoa; phylum Chordata; class Aves; order Otidiformes; family Otididae; genus Ardeotis; species Ardeotis arabs. The sequence continues at coordinate 8,346 of JAAGAY010129363.1, forward strand.
TAGAGACAAAAGCTGCTTTACCAATCCAAGGTGTCAGAGGTGACTTTCAGACCTACTTTGTATATTTATTATTTTCTATATGCGTACAAATACATTTAACTTTAGCAAGGTCAGTTTTTTGCATAATTTTTTGACTCAACAACATTCATTCTGCAGAATGCATACTATTTTGGATTTTATCTCTATTTCCTAAGCCAAATAAACTTTGCTTCTTTTAAGCAATCTTGACTATATTAATTTTCTTGGGACTAATTAGCGCATGTAACTTCCAACAGAGAAGAAAAATTAACTTCTGATTTCTGGTGAGGGGTGTACTTGGATGTTCTGTCTCACGCCGTCAGTTGAGGGACCATACGGTTCACTTTCAAGTGTGCTCTAAGCCGTACGGAAACCTACTCAGCAGAACGCTGTACTCTGCAGTGGTACCACTTTGGGCAAATAAGCCTATTTTTTCGCACTGGTGGCAGTGTCTAGCCACATGAGCACAGCATATTGCATCTGCCCAGGCAAGCAGAGCAACCTGGCTCTACCGTGAGGCCACGGCTGCCAGTCTCCAGGCCAGCCTGTTGAGAACTGCCTCAGTTATTGCTGTGCAGCACTGCCCTCTGCCTCGTGAATTTATGCAGTCTAGAACATACTTAATGATTTTAAAGGGCAAGATTGAAGGGTTTAGACAGTCTTTATGATATTTTTCTGATTGGAAGAAAAAAGAGCTATGGAAATTAATTTTTTTGCATGTTTGCACACAACAAAATACAAGGAGGATGAAGAATGTACATTATGAATAAGAAGTTATTTTTGTACAGCTGTGAGTATAAAATACTTTCTACCAAACTGTGCACATACATGCACACATTATACATGCCTTATATATAGATACATTATACAGATGTTAAATATTTTTTAATATTTGCACTTCAGATGGTATGTTACATATTAATATAGTGACATGCATGGAGCCACTACAGAGTGCTCATCTCCTCTGGCATTTAAATGGCATATGCTATTCTCTCCTTCGTATGATGTGTCCTTTTGCAGCTGAATCTGCTCAGGGAAGTCAGTTCTTAAAAGAGAGGCCATCACGTTGGGCAAGGAGCAGGCGGGATTTCTAGGGCTGAGCTCTATGCCACCGGGGTTGGCCACTGAATGGTGAGCTGCGCCAAGCCTCCAAGCCCTTCCAGCTGCACTCACATCTGTGCATCATTAGAGCAGCGGAGGATACTGCAGTCATCCAGGGGCTGTTTGTGAAAAGCTCTCTAAATATTTTACTGCCTAGAAAAGAAATTTTCTCTTTATCTCCTCTCCACTGGGTTCCCAGGTGTGTGAGGTGCTATGGTAGTGATTATGCTCATACTGCACATGAGGCAATAAGCCTATTTCTTAGCGTGTTTTAATATTCCATGTTGGTATCCCAGCACGCTTGCAAAGCAAACCTTGCTGGTATTTATATTTATTTCTCCATTCTTCCATATGATTTTCTAAGTAAAGGAAGACTCTTTATCAACACTCTTAAATACATCACCACTATTTTGTTGACATGTCTTTTGTTGTGCCATAAAAGGTGCTTACTTGAGAACCGATCTATTTCACACAAACTTTTGGTGTGTAGGGATGTTACTGTACGAATGGCAGAGCTTTATTATGAAATATTAGTTTATTTCTGTTAATATTTTCTATGAATACTTAATACAAGCATAAGCTTGGTTTAATCTGTCTATTTGAATTAATAGTAAAAAGGCATCTATTTGGGTATTTAGAAGTTTAAGAAGTGCAATAAAAATAGGCATCATCATATTCAGTGCATTTGTATGAGGTATTGTTACCCTCATTTAAAATTGAAAGGTTTTATATTGTGGCTAAAAATTAGAAGTAAAATCTTGGCCATACTGAATGCAATGAGAATTTACTGTTGACTTAAATAGAGCCAAGATTTCTTTTGGAGTTATTTAAAAATCATTAGTGGAAGCTTTTGCAAAGTGAACTAGTGTTTGCTTAATCCTTGTGTTTTCAGTGGAGAAACATATTTATGAAACATGCATGAGGTGTCTGGTTCTTGGCAGGAAGTGTCCTGGCTGCTTTTTGCTGCAAAGCTTCTCAGCCTTGGCAAAACAGGAGTAACAAGCTTTAAACAGATTAATAGTTTATCTGATTCAGTGATCATCTTCCTTTAGGACAGAGTTAAAACCATCGGAATCCTTTTCTTGATATCACTCAGAAAGCAGTCACTGAGAAGTGAGAAAGCTGCATTTAGTGCAGATGTGCTGTCACTGAAATTAATGCTTTTGGGTTTTACTCTGATGTACTTTTTGTGTGTTATTCTAGGGTAGGTAGGTAGCCCTATTTTTGCTAATAAGTATATATAGACTATATCTATAAGGATTTGTCTTGTGATAGCTTTTGAATATAATAAAATATTCTGAAGGAGGACTTTGAAATATTACTTCTCATTATCTGGGTTGGTTTTTTTTTCACTAACTTTGTTAGTTGATTTTTTAATTTTTATATTCAGAGATACTGCCTGTTTAAGAAACAGTAACACATGCAGTCTAGAGGGAAATGACCAGTTGTGAGAATCTCTATTTTTTTTTTTTTTTTTTTTTGTTTGGTAAGTATTCTCCGAATACTCTTGTGCTCCTTGACATCAGAGGTTTAGAGGATACATCTCTTTTGTCAGCTGGTAAATTCTCCTGAATTTCTCTCCTTATTATGTAGTGTACTATACAGTTTTAGAAATTCCACACTCCACCAGCAGCTATAAATCTTTATCCCCGTGTTTATTCTAATCTGATTATTCAAAGACTCAATTTTAAACATGTGCACTATGATAGCTCCAGGATACAGTGTATACTCCTAATACTAGACTGGCCTTTCCCAAAGAATATGCAGTCTGAATAAATAAGATAGAAAGGAGTTGGAAAAAGGGTACATGTTAATCTATAAATAAAGTAATGATTTTGTACAAGAGTACATAACCATACTTTCATTGAATGTATTGCTTCACTTCCATTTACTTTCATTTATTGAGCCTGCCATATGGCCATACTTTTTCTTCACAGCCGGTGATATTATCTGCTTTTCTGTGCCAGTGTCCTAGCCCTTGAGGTTGTTTATCCCTGAAAAAAAAGAGAAGATCAAACTTGTAATCCACTGCAGCAATAGTCTTCCAGACTCAATCAGATTTCTTGTTAATCTCCTTGACAAGCATGAGTGTAGCTTCCTCTGCCCGAAGAAAAGCTTAGAGTTCACTGAATCTCTGGTTCCCAGCATAGCTGATTATAATTCTCACTTTTGAACTCTGAGAGCTGAAAACACAGCAAGTTGGTCCAATTTATTTTTAACACTGGAACTGATAAACATTCATAAAATTACCTCAACCCTAAACTCAGCAATGCAGCCACACTGGGGATAAAAAAAAGTTGGAAAGATACATTCAATCAATTTATATACAGACCAGCGTGGTGAAGGGAAGAAAAAAAAAAAAAGGAGGGGAGAAAGAAACCGGTAAGTATTTTATTGTTTTGTTTTGTACTTGATTTTAAGCAGTTTCAAAATTACCAGCCAACTGAAGTCCATCAGACAGCATAGATGTTGAAAAAGGTTTCTAGACCAGCGCAGGAATAAAAAGGGATGCTATTTAAGAAACGGACCTTGTGGAGTGCTTCCACGTGAAGGCTAGGCTCACCACAAACTCTATCCAGTGCTAGGGCCTGTCTGATGCATGTCATATACACCATGCCCTCCACACACATATCTTCGTAAGAACTACATGTCCTATAGGTTAGTCCTGATGCAAAGTAAGTGCAGGTGTGCTTAGAATCATCTAAATGTGACCCCTCTTCCCGTTTTTTTTCTGATTCTGTGAAGCATAATCAAGTTCGAGGCAAGGATGACTCATTTAATTTCTTTATGAATCCATTAACAGCAAAAATGGCCGTTCCTCTGAAAATACTGAAGAGAATGGAAGGAAACATGGACATCTCTGTGAAGATGTCACTGTCTGTCAAACTAAAGCCTAACCACATAATTCAAGAGAAAGTTTGCATGTAGCTAGAATTCTTATATCCCTGTCTCATTAAGTGGGATTAACTACTGGTGGTGGTATTAATGAGGGAATCCAAAGATGAATACTTTGTAAAATAAATTTAAATAATTGACCTAATAAAATGGAAGGTCAAATAAGAGCAAACATTTTGTTAGCCAGAGATATCTGACCATACTCCCATCATACCATGTTACGGCCTGGAGCCGTAGCAGGTTTGTGATTCCCTTGGACTAAATTAAGGTGAACCAACACCAAATGATCAATTTAGGATTTTATTTAACATTTGGAGGAACGACTTAACTTTGGAAACTTGGAAGGCATAAAGGGGGTTGATAGCTGGGGCTCTTAGTGGAATATTTCTAAGAAGGAAAAGGAAAACAGAAGAGAGACAGAGGAAAAGAGGGAAAGAGATATCACCACCCTTGGATCCAGTGACGACGATGACGGGCGGGCGCGCAGCTCCTCCAGTGGGGCAGCGGGCGCGCGGCTTCTGGTGGCGGGGCCGTGGTGGCCAGCGGCCGTGATGGTCTTCTGGTGGGGGGGGCTCGCCACGCGGCTCTCTCAGACAGTGTCTTTTATAGTCTAATCCCCGCCTCCAGTTCTGCCCCTTGAAGCGTCTGATTCCAGAAAGTTCTGAGTCCTCTGCACAGGCAGTAAAGTGGGCGCTAATTTGAGGAGTGGTCGGAAGCCCCCTCCTCAGATGACCGCTGTGTGACCCCTGCCCATATTTGGAATAAGGGCCTGGGGAGCTGCACATCCCACATGCGGCTTCCACCTCCTGTGGAAGGACTACATGAATATCAACCTCCAAAATTCTTATAGACTCACTTCTCCTGTATTGTATTTTTTTCCTATCCCGAGCAAGTCCTTCTGTGAGTAAAATGAAGATTGTTATACATAGGTCAGCACAAAATGTTCAAGTACTAACAGGAACTTTGTTTTCCTTCTGAGCTATAGAGAAATACTATAGAGAAATACACTTACTATTGCAGAAAAAATTAAAACCCAAGTCTTCTGGCGAAGAAAAAGATACAAAACATTTCTTGCAGAATCTGTACTGTCTACTAGGTATAAACTGGAGTAGCTAATAAATTATGGAAAAGGTTGAGAGTAATTTATCAAGGGTCCAACAGAAATAGGAAGTTGATTATTTCTCCATTGGCCTTATCTACTTTAACCAAGGTATAGAAGACCCAAGTCACTGTAAGAAATCCCAAAACTTGGTACTTGCATGCAGATAGTCTTTGCCCTTACCCACTGTTAGAAGGGGGAACTAAGAAGAAAACTACAGGATAAGAAGTGCTGTTGGATACCTGGCCAGGCTTAAGGGCTTGCTTTCCATCTCCTGTGGCTGCCAAGATAGGGATGAAAAAATGTGATAATTTTTTTTTTCTTTTCAATGACTCTTCCATTTTACATGACAAATGGAAAACCTGAAAGCCACTCGGTGAGTTTTCATTCCTTTATGTGAAATCCCAAGGGGTCATATGCTGAATTTTAATTAAGCAATTCTTTTAGGTGTATTTCTTCCTGGTAAACTTAAGAACACTGGTTTAAAGGAATATAAAACTTAAGCTTTTGATAATTTCTTTTGGTATTTTAAAGCACTCCTTTTAAAACTGTACATAAGACAAAACAGGAACTATATTGCTAAGATAACCTTAGCACACAAGCTTACCAAATTGTTTGAAGTGTGTTGTTTTAAATGTGATTCAACACAAAATAGTTATATACTAATAATAATTGGGGCTTTTTTTTTTTAATAGTAGTTGTACTATAATGTAACTGATGACTATAATTCAATTTATTAAGAAATTCTATGATTTTGGTTCTCTCTAGTTTCCAGCAGTGACTGATATTTCTTACTTGACTATATGAGTATTCTGTGATCAGTATCTGCCTGGATCAATTTTATCTATATATATTAGGGCAGCTCACTTCATTATATGCTTATGTAGTTCTGTGTGGCTCAATAAAATGCTACTTGGCTGAAAACAGTAAAACTTACTGATCTAGTACAGACCTCCAAGATCAGTGGAATCAGTGAAAGGCATTATCTTTACTAATTTCCATTTTGATATTAGAAGCAGCATTTTTAAAAATAGCAAATGTATTCTATTAACTTTCAATTTAGAACTCTATCATGATAGAAGATGTATATGGATATCTTGCGATTAATGAACATAGTGTATATACAACATTTGGAATCCTGGATAAGTGCCTGTAGCTGCGGTTCAGGTGAGCCTCAGTTCTGGAAATGGATAGAGCTAGTAGCAGATTGTCTAAAGAGAGAGCACATCCTTAAATTAAACAAGTTGGCACCTATTTAATGTGAAATGTTATTTTCTGACTTAGATTAACACAGCTCCCCTTCCTTCTGCATCTTGGTTCTGTCTCAGTACAACTTCTTTTCCCTGCCAACAGCAGCAGATGCTTATGCTGCCCAGATACACTCAGAGCTTCCTTTTGTTGTTAAGCCTAACACAGATCCAGAGGTGTCAGTGTGCTCTTAAGGGTCAGCATAAAAGGTTAAGAGATCCTGTAAAGCCCTAAAAGGCTCCTGCATCACAGTTTATAACCAAGCAGGAGCAGGCACAGCCTTCTGGCATGAAGCACGGCAGAGAAGGACTGAAATGAGCAGCCTAAAAATTGGGTGATGAGTGAGCTGAGGAGGCCAATGGTCTCTAGTAACTTAGGTGCACTTACACTATCAAAAGGATTGTAATCTTTATTAATTTTAAATGGATTTGATTAACTCAAATTAGCTAGCTTAAAACATTGGGAATTTTTACTTAGAGATCTGAGCTTGCATTAAAATCTATAGTGAAGCTACTGTTTCCACTTATATTTCTGACCCAATTAAAGCATCGTTGCTTTATCTTCAGTGCAATTTCACCACTGCTTTTAGTGTAGGTTTGACTTGTCCTCAGAATATTTTGAATAACCTCCTAATTAAGCCAACATGACCTACTTTGAACTTAAAAATATAAACTTATTTTTCATAAAATAAAGCATTTCTCTTACTGTGAGCTAAATGCTTAGAAATTGCTTTAAGAACTGACCGGGGCAGATTAGAAATAGACCAAATTTAGCTGCCTAGCAAGAAAAAAAAAGTGAAACATTTCACAGTTTTTGAACCCACTTTAACATAGAAAATTATATGTTTTCAGGTTGTCACATTCTAAGGCATGTGCTTCTTCTGTGGTAACACGTTTTATTGCATTTAATATGTAAATTGAGCAAAACTAATTTGGTAGTAGTACTTAACGATAAGGAAGATGATAAGGTGATTTGGGAAATAATTTAATCAGTGAGAAACAAAATGAGTAGAAATGGAAATAAATGTCAGAATTAAACTATCTCAGAAGGAAATACTATAGTTTATAGATAAACTCCGTTGTTTGGTGACTGTTTTGGAGCTAATCTGGCAGTTTTGTAGCTATGCATCTGCACCACTTACAGCATCCTCCAACCAAAGCTCTTACCAAACTACATGAGCACTTTTGTTAGAAGACCTTTGAGGAGCTTTTAATTCATTTGTAAAAAATTGTCTCAAGATGAAAAATGTCAGAAAATTTAAGTCCAGAAGCAATACTTTGTTAGTTTGTTTATTTATTTAAATGACAAATACAGAAGAGGAGGAGTCAGCTACTTTAAAATCAGGTGAATTTTGAAAATATTTATGGAGAGCTTTATTGTCTGAAGTGACTTTTTTCTGTTTGTAACCGGGAGTATTATTTAAGAATAATAAATATATTGCATGAAGAGAGAAATAAGTGAGATAACAATGTAATCCAATTTAATAAATGTAAAACAGCATGCACAGCTTTGCTTCTATCACTAGCCTCTCTGAAACCAAAACATGCACATGCCTATCAGTAGGCAAGTTATTTGCTTTGGTGTGTTGTCACAGGATCAAACTCTTTAAGTCTAGCTAATGTGCAGCTAGTTCCAGCTACAAATTTAGCATGACTATTTGACAAAAAGTCTTTTACCATGAAGCACAATGTAGCCCATGAATCCCATCATTCACTTTATAAATTCCAGTAGCAAATCAGCAGCACCTCAAGTATTTGTAGAGGTTTGTGGTGAATCACAGGCTAGGGAACATGATTATTGAGCATGGATACATTGAAACGGTGTGGAACTCACTCTTGCTGCTCACCCAAAACTGCCTTCCAGATGTCTGCACAGTTGACCAAGAAGATTGACTTTGGCTGCACTGTCTCCCAGGTACTTCACATGTGAAATTCACAGTCCCATCGTTCAGTGCACATGAAGCTGTGCTTGCTTGGATTTGTCTGGTGTCCCAGACAAGACAGTCCTGTAGTCTGCAAAGCTTTCTGGAGGAGCTACACTTTGGAGCTCATGATATTTTCAGCAAAAAGCAGAGACCTGAGCAAACACCAGCACAGCAGACATTATCTCCTTCCATAGCTGGGGTTTCCTCAATGCCATACACATCCCTCTTCCTCTGAGAAATCACAGGTGCCTTCCTGTTCTCCACTTCTGAACGCTTCCAACAGATAGCTACAGGTTTCTTGTGAAGTCTCTGCAGATGGACTATTAGAGAATGTTAGGGACAAGAGCAGGCAGAGATGAGAAGAAAAGATGATGGACACTTGCTCTGTTTTTATGCTTCCCTCACTGGCTCTGTGTGCTGAGGTCCACATTACTCCCTTCCATGATGCAGTTGGATATATGCATCTTGCTGCAGAATTCACATTTCACTGCATACTAAATCTCTGATTCCAGACTTCCTAGTGACTATGGTCCTTTCTTCTGTCAGTTGTCATAGTAAAGGCTGATGTTTATTTGTTACTTTTTGTACACTGAGGCTTTTCACCCCTGATTTGTTCTTTTTGTTACTATTTCCTTTTTTTTACGCCACACTGAAAATTAGTACTCTTTCTCCATCAATTTTCCCACTCCCATCACTAGAATGCATTGTAACACTAAGACAAATACTGTATTTTCAGAACCAATTCACCAATTTTCATTTTTCCTTCATTATTTTTCTATCTATGTCCTCAAAGTTCAAGATGTGTGTGTGTGTGTATATGTATATATATTCTGGAACTGACTATAATACCACAATGGCAAATACTTAAGCAACAGCTTATAATAGCTCAAAAATACTTGTAATTAGCTATAACCAACAGAAAACAAACACAAACTTACCCAGTTCTACATTGCCAATACAGTAAACAGTGCTACTATGGGAATTGTTTGTCATGGCTGACAGGAGATATCAAAAAATAATATTTGAAGGAAGGACAATATAAAACTCCTTGATGAATTATTCCTTATTTTATGAGAAACTATAATAAAATTCTGGTGAGGCATTATAGTATCACTAGTTCAATTGTTTAAATTTATATGAGTCTAACTATTGCAGTCATTAACGTTTAACAGTCCCACCTAAATTTTCAAAGCTTTGCATGCAGCAGAGTCTCACTACTCTTGTTAAAGTCAATGAGAGCAGTGTTTCTCAATCCCAAGCAACTCCTTGGAAGTTTAGCAGTTATGTCAGAAATCCTAGATTTTTGTTAGTGAGGATGATTGCATTAGAACACATTAGGGAGATCATGGTAGCTTCATAGAAAATCTGAGCATTTTGGAAGGAAGAAAGGAAATAAGTCAGAATTACAACATATAGAAGAATTCCAGAGTTCTATATAAGCAGATAGATGTTCCATATATATTGACATTATAGCCACATAAGAAATGGTATAATAATTTGAAAAAAAACTTTTAATAAGGAGTGCTGAATATTTTTTTCAGTCTTCCTCCAGCGATTCCATCTCCCTAAAAATTATTTTACTATTTATTTAGCTCTTAAATAGCATGGAGCAACTGTAAGAGTAATAATAGTAGTACTAATAATAACCAAACAAGCTTGCTACACAAAAGATTTCTCCTTTTTCTCTCAAATGTAGTCTTTCAAAAGATTTGCATGTCAAACATTAGGATCAGTCAGACTCTCTCTCTTTTAAGACTGTTGCAAGTGTCTAAGGAGAAGATGTGGGAAAGGTTACAGTCAGACGCTCTGCAGTGAGGCAAAAAGACAGAGAATTAGCTTCTGGGAAAATAATATCTTCCTTTCTCTAATATAATTCCCTACTCACTGTTAAAAATTACTTTTTCTGTGATTCTGAAAGTACCCCATTAAAGTCCACTTATTCCAGGAGCAATTGGTTTGTTTGCTAAACATTAGTAATAAATATTCACATTTAAATAAAAAATTCCCTAGCATTTTTGAACTGTCAAGTATGAATGAATAAACACAATAAAAGGAAGTTATTTTGTGAATAGTAGAATTATTAAAGCCTCAATGTCTGCAGATTTTGATGTTATCCCCTAACTTAAGTAAGCCCAAGTTTTCCATCATCTCATGACATCCACCAGAAGCACGTGCTGTGGCTAGCCAGGACATTAGATGCATACTGCGTGGCTGGTTGACTGATTCCAACCACAGTTCATAACTTCTGAATTTCTGTCTCTCTTTGCATCAGGGATGCATATTTGAGTCTTCTCCTTCCAGTTGCCAATTTTAATGAAGCTTGTAGTAACCTAATCAGAAAACCAGAAACCACTGTCTTCTGTCTCATAAAAATGAGTCAACAGATTTACGTGTTGTTAGGGAAGGAGAGATGGGCAGATGCAGAAACAAAATCTTAATTTGTTTTGCATAAGAAACCTTAATTTCCTTTCAAAAGCTGATTAGAAAAGAAAGAACAATCAATTACCAGATAGATTTTATTTATTTTGGCACAGTTTAAGTTCAGTCAGTCATGATGGCACTCCTTAAGCATCAAAAATATGTCAAAATGTTTCTCATCAGTGTGGAGAGTTTACTAGATTTGGATTATAAAGTGGGAATAGTATTAAGAGTCTGTTGCTGTGTGAAATTGGCTTTACTGGAGGATAACTCCATGTTTTACAGAGTTATCTGCCCCAATGAACATTTACCTGTAACTGTTGATGTCATTCGCTCAGCTTTCAGGATTAGGTGTAGCATTATACTGCTTATAAACTATTAGGTATTTTCCTGGTGACCCCTGATTCTAATTGGTGCCATATATAAGGCATCAGACCAATAGATCTGGAAGAGTTATGTCAGAGAAAAATAGTTCCTACATGAGCAAAATTCTCTTTATTAGCTTCTGATGGCTCATTACTACAGAGTACTCTATGTCGATGTACTACTGAGATAATTAGTATTTTAATATTCTAATTCCTTTACCAAAATAGAAATATTTAGCCTGTGCCCAAACTGTAAATAGAGATTTGTTGTTGTTGTTCACATAATTTCTTTACTAATTTTATGTATAAAGGTCTCCTCTTTCAGTACCATGTTAAAAACATCCATTGTGGAGGCTCGCAGGATGAAGAACTGCAAAATCTCATTCTCATGGCAGCATAGAGCTTTTAATCTTCCTGACCTCCTCCTTCTTTCAAGAAATACTGGAAAACAGGGAAAAAGTGTAATTTAGATCTGTAGTACTTTGGATTTATTATATTGATCATGTGAAACTTTCTTTCTAGCCACTAAATTAGGATAAAACAAGGATGATTCTAATGGTGCATCTGCTATAGTTTGGCTTCCGGATAGAGCACGGGGAGCTCAGTACACAGAATAAGAAGCTAATAGTGTAGACTAAGGAAACTTGGCAAAATCAGGTGAAAGTACTTGACAGGGTTATGGTTTGAATGAATTTATTAATCTAGATTACTTAATTAGCATTAACTGTCTTTAGTTCTTTAGACTGCAGTTTTATTTTTTGCTAGTTTTCCACCTGTACATTGCAGCCTGTGCTGTCTTTGGTTTCCATATCTTCCTCTTCCCCGTAAAATAATGTTGACAAAAACTGTCCAAAGATACACCAAAAAAAAAAAAAAAAGATAAGACTTTCTCTTCAATGTCATTATTATCTGGATAAACCCTTGCACTGAGGGTAAGGACTCCATATGGAACTTTTAAGGAAATAGTCTGAAAATAAGCAGCATTGGTTGGCTGAATTGCTGAGTTGCGAATGACAAGCCTCAAGTATTGCAGTTTGTCAATCAAATCAGACACTGTTTATTTGCTTTTTCTGTAGGAATTGTTGTCAAGTATGAAAGTAATAAGTATGGAAATTACAGGAACAAAAGCATCAAGTGCTAAATAAAATAAACATTTTGCATCAAGTCTGAGAATCTCTACACAAAGGTCTGACACGCTTCTAATAAGTCCATTTTCAGAGGTAGGAGATCTCAGCTAAAGGAGTCGTTGAAGTCAGCCAAGGAATGCTAAATTTTGTTGTAGAAATCAACACTATGTTTCATCCATATCCATCCAAGCTTTCTACTGTTCTTTGGAAAAGTAGTAAAAAGTGTAAGAGGTATTCTTTATTGAAACTTCAGGGTTTTAAAGAGCACAGTCAAATGCATAAATCAAAGCAAGAATAAACAGGAAGTCCAACAGACAGCAGTCGGGTAGTTGCACTGCACGTTAGTGTAACTTAAGTGATGGTCATATCAGTGCTGCTTGGCATGGGCTTAAAAATCAAATTTCTAATCAAATTTCTCCTCTAGTTTTAGCCAGTCATGAAGGATAGGGCTTCACAAACATGTGTTGTGATACCACAACCAGATTGTTTTTAACTTCCTAAGCACACTCATAAACTTAGTAAGCAATATAGGGTCAAATCCAAAGCCAAATTGAAATCCAAATGGTGCTTTTCTTACCTTTAGCTCCAACACTGTAAGCCAGAACCTCACCTACAATTAATTATCATAGATCTGATAAATTCACCAGGTGAAGATCTTCCTTTTATTCTTTCTGAACCTGGAACACAGTTCATAAATTTCTTTGCGCTTCATTCTTTACTGAAGTAAAGTTGTATTTGAAACAGAATCATTGTACTCTCTTAAGCTTTTCATCAAGTGTAGAGATAATGCCTGTGCAATATAAATGTGAAGTCTACTTAACAAAAACACATAATATAGAAACACTTGTTTGTATTGAAGTTTGTATGAAGAAATAGTATTTTTTATTGGACTGTAATAAGTTGGAAAGGAACAGGTATTTTCAAGCAAGTGCAAAGATCAATAGCAACTCAATTTGCTGAAATACTCCAAGGCCATCATCCTTCCATATACAATTTTCAGCACAGAAACTGGAACCTACATTGGTAACACTGTGTGTGCATGAGGCCTCCAAATTAACACATGCACCATCACAACACTAGCAGCCATCAAGTTATACTCAAAAGCTGTGATGTGCAGGCCACAACCGCACCACCATCCTCACTGTTATCCTTGCCCTACTTTTATCCAAAACATGCAGCTACAGCAGTACTGTAAGAGTATTTGTCCTTTATCAGACAGAAAGTGTTCTTGCCCAGAAGACATATAACCTATATGAAATATATAAGAGGGATAAGAAAGGATATTTAACAAGGGCAATAACTCATCCTCTTGCTCAAATGATTATTGATAGTTAATATGAATGTTATCAGTGTTTTTTGATACTCAGATGATAGATAGGCTGGTATTTTTTGTTCTTCTAGAAGAAATAAGTCTACATATGGTGGTATTTCACAGACTTAGAGAAACACGGGGCAGCTGTGAGACAAATTACCTTGGAAAGCATATAAGCAATAAAGGCAGAAAAACTTCATACAAAATACAAAGATGAAAGTAAGAATGCAAAGTTTTGCACAAAGACTTTCACAGATCTTTGAAGTGTTGATTAGTGTGAATAGATGTATGAATAGTTTTCCTCATTCTGAGTTCTTGTTCATACAGTATTAAATATTTGGATTTTAATAGAAAATTACGGGTGGAATTGTAATCATCAAAAATAATTCTGGCAGGGGCAAACCTTGGGGCTGCATCCAGCCTGTGTTTGGAGTACCAAAGGAGCAAATATCCTCAATTAATTTTTATGGTCCTTCCACTCAGTTTTCATGCCCAACCGTTAGCCAGTGGCTTGATGTGGTATAAACACCTTTCTTTGGCAGACTGGGTGCAACATCTTTACGGCTTTTTAAACCCACAAAGATCCTCCATGATGATTCAATGCAGCTGACAGACTTAAGTCTTAAATATGTTAGTGAATTAATGCTAAATGACTGTAACATAGTAAAAATTTTCTGTTTGTAGTGTATGGTTTTCTTCTTCTCCAAGGTTATTACAGTGGGACAAGTACTGTAAGCCATAAGGGTATGCAAGATAAGTCATAAGTCATATGGGCCAACAAAGGCAAGACTTGGCCTTGCCTTTGACAAAGGTTGTAAATTTGACAACATTGACCTAGACACATGGGCACAGCTATTATTTAACTCAAGTACATCTCCTGAAAGCTCTACAGGGGACCACTAGCTAAAGCTGTTCTTTTCTGGCAAAGTCTTTGAAACAGGGCAGCTCTGCAATTACTCACTTAAAGGTAGTATAAGGTGTACCCAGACTGAAATTCACGCTGAAGCATGCAGCTGTGCAGAGACTTCATTTTAACATTATGATTGAGTTTATTCTGCACCAGTGAATACCATTACTCTACGTGTGCTTCCAAAATCCTGTTTATAGACAAAAGCGTGGGGTGTTTTTAACTGAAAAGCTCTAACGGAGGAAAAGGAGCTGCAGCAGTCAAATAATGAAAAACCCAAACAGATATCTTGTTTATTCTTGTTATAATTGGTCCCCTGTAGTGTTGCTAATAAAATAAATGACAGCCAGAAAGCAAGTGAAAAAGCAGAACATCCACTCTTTTCTTTGCAGCTGCTTTCAGAAGGCCCTAGGCTTGGATGATGAATTGTTGCTAAGTGAGAAAAGAGTTTTTCTTTAAAACACCAAGCCTTCCTTTAAGCTTTTATCTGATGTTCAGGCAGAAACATTATGTGCAAGTTGTAAAGTAAAAAATTCATGTAAAGCACTAATATGTTTGTAGATCAGGGGAAAAATTGGACAAATATGTAAATACCCTACCACTTATAACACAGAGCAATTTACTTCCCTGTCATGTTTCAGAGCTGATGCTATGTGACTAGACTTAGTAATTAACGCAATGAATCAAATAGCAGGGATGCCAGCAGAATTTCCTTCTACTTGAGAAATACAATATATGCTTTTATAAAGACTTCTTCTATATATATTTATATAAAGCTATTTAATAAATGAATAAACAGAAATAAAACTGAATGAGGCACAAATTTTTCACCTTACAGTCCTGAAAGCAACATAAGAATGGTTACGAGTCTTGGATTACTTCTGATGTCTTAGAAATCTAGTGATTAGTTTGCTACTCTCTTAAAAAGTTACTGAAATAAGGCTTCATGCAAAGAAGGGTGTTTTTTAGAAAACTTGTTATGAGCTTAAATAATTGTTCAGCAAAACAAAAAATAAGTTTCTCAGTCCATACATCCAGCAGACATTGACAAGTCTAATATTTCTGATTATATCTTCAATAAATCTTAATTTTAGAAGAAAACTGCCATTTCTAAGTTGTCTTTTTAGCTAGCAGAACAATAAAGAGGATGATGGAATTCCTATTTCATAAATCATACTGCAGAACATATATCCAGCTTAAAAAGAATGTCTTCAGTAATATTTTTCCAATCTTGTTTCAGATGGATGAATTCTTTAAAGACATTTTTGTATCTTGTAATAATCTAATGGTTTCCCTATCTGTTCAATAATTCCTGTCTATAATGATAACTCTCATGCCAAGCCTTTTTCACTTGAACCTTTATGAAATTCTGTTTTTACTGTTCCTAAAAAAACCCAGTGCTCTTAACAGCGTGACACATACCATAAGTCATGCCTGGAAACCTGTAGGTGAGACTATTGCTGTGCTTTAAATGTCTTTATTACTGTTTTCCTAAAACTTTCAGCCTAGGATCCAAGTCCAGTGTAAGCACACTGCTAGAATGATACAACCCTCATTTGCCTCATTTTGAGGACAGTTGCCAATGTCATTTCTTTAGCTTCTCACATACCACAGAAATAGGACAGCCTCTTATTTTCTTTCTATGTTTAAAACCACTGAAAGCAAACAAACACAAAAAAGCCCCATGAAAATTCATGGAATAGTTTACACAAAAATACAAGTCTTGCAATACTGGAAATTTTTCAGTGTGAATAGGTTTTGATGGTTTCCCCAGCCTGAGTCCTTATCTTAGTTCCATCATATTTGGGCATTAGCAGACAGAAATGTATGACTTGAATATCTTTGAAGGAGCTACAGCTCAAAGAGAATCAAGGCATCTTGATGGCAGTTAAAGTGGCATGATTCCCAGATCTGGTTACCAAAAAGTCAGCCAATGATTTGGCTCAAAATAGTGCATTTTCTTTATTCTGTTCCCTGCAATTATTTTACTGCTAATATTCTGCTATACATTAAACTAGCTTAGTGATCAATATTGCCTTGATATCAAGATTGCTTATGTTCTTCCTTGGTTTCCTAATGTCTAATGGATGTTCATCTTACAAGGGAGTTTATGTATACACTCAGGGAACTGATCCTTTGGAATGGGATTGATGATGTAAAACATATGGTTTTAGCTGAACTGTACATTTAGTTTACTTTTATTGTTGTCTGAAACTGCTTTTTATGAGCTGCTCTCCATGAATTATTCCATTATAAGGTTTAAGACTACAAAAGAAAATTTCTTAGTCATTAGTAGAAATATGGAAATTAGCTTTGGCTTGTATCCAAGTTGACAAGTTAATAAATATTAAAAGCTAAACAGAAAAATAAGAATTCTTGACTCATTTAATTCTAAATGATATAGCACCTTTTACACCCTGGTTTTATACTGTGCCTTGGGAAATATTCACGCAAAATATTACGTAGGGTTATTTTGTACTGTCATCTTTAAAATACATTGGTTTATGACATATTATGTCCATGGAAAATGGTAATAGCCATGAGTCAGAGAATTATTTAAGGATATAGTTCACTTCTGATGGCACACTTAATTTCAATGTTACTATTTTGGATCTAAAATTGTGTTTTGATTTAAAACTAGGCATATGCATTTTGCAACAAATAAACGCAAACAGCATTTATATTTAGGTTTAATTATAAACCGAAGAGTCAAAGCTAATCTTTTTTTTTATAAGCAATAGAATACCACACTAATCCCAGTACCTGATGTATAATGTAAGAAACCCTTAATAATGGAAATTAAAATAGATAAATGTCCAGCTTGCCCGCTTAGGAGAGGAGGTTAATAAATCTCAATGCAAATGCATTGAACTTGGTACAGAGCTATACCTTAGAGACTGTGCTGTTGAAAAGGTATATGCAACATTTCATAATGTTTGTATTGCATTTCTTCAAGAATGCAAATCAGAGGGGAATTTTTAAGTCTGTTCTGATAGTTTGAAAGTTCTTCTTCATTTTCTTTTAAATGAACTTATCTGCATTTTCACATTAGGTTTCCTGAATATTTTTTCTCCATAATATTTGATTATATGCTGTTTGTTTAATCTATTTATTTGCATTATAAACCTAAGAAAATAAAACATCCTTCCCATTTCCTCTTTTTATCTTCTCTAATACTCAACTCTCTCTATATATCTCCACAGTATGGTACCTATGCATACTATTTGGAACTGGCTTTTTTCTATACAAACAACTCATGATTAATATAAATGAGCTCAGATTGATTCAGATACAGTAGGAGCTAAAGAGTGATGGCTGATGCAAACAGGAAGGGTGATTAGTATTGTTCTTGCTGCATGATGAATCATGCATTAAAACAATGAATTGTCCTTCGGGATACAAAACACATTAGCAAACAACATGATGGCAAATATATAGTCTTTTATCTGATGAGGACAGTATACTTCGCAGAGGATGGTAAGACTGGAGAAGCACAAGCAGGATTGTCAATGGGATTTTTGGAAGTTGACTCTGTGGAGCAGAGCAGATGCTTAGTCTCTGAGACATACTGCTCAAAGTAAACCTTTTACAGTGAGCTCTCTTGCCGCCTCTTTTTGAACATTTTAATCATCATCATTATCATCATCATCACCACCATCACCTTTCTTAGACGAGTGAAGGTCAAATCAAATCAATCAAGGGTGGAGGCTGGAAAAAAGCAGTAACTTCCTGGTGCCAATCTCACAGATGAAGCAGCAGTGATCTTTCAGAACAGTAACCCACATCTCAAAGTCAGCTTCTAAAAAGGCAGCATCTCCCCTCTTTGACAATCCTGATGCTCTTATTCTCCATCCTCCAAGTCTGACATGCTTCAGTGGTAAATGGTTCTGAGGTTACATCATGCACCCCCTTTCTCTTACAGTAGTACTTATGGGAGAATATGCTTTGGAGGCCGCTGTATCACTAACTGTTGAATTTTTCAGTAACACGTTTATGACACATAGCAAAACATGCCTGTAAACGAAACAGACCATGAACACCTCTCTGCCTTCAGGCCACCTCTCAGGTTATGGGTCACATCCTTACAGCCAAACTACCATTTCAGAACAGGTTGGCTGCACGTACCACAGTCCCTGGTGGGACTGTTCCCTGGCCTGAGTTAAACCCAGTACCACGTCTAGACGTGGCCTGAGAGGGTGCTGAAGCAAAGCTGCACCTTGGACTTCACTGGCAATGTGACAGCACTAGCACACACTAGTCCATAAACCCTGGACTGTTTGATTTGTCGATGTACTTTTCTTCTCCTATGTCTGTTGTCTTGTCTTAAATAATAATTTCCTCATACACAAAACTGCTTTCCTTCAGTATTTAGCAAAATGGGCTATGCTACTACTGCAGCTAATAATTATTTTTATATTAGCCTGTAATGGAAATATTTCTTTGGCAATATTTTAGTAGATTTCCTTTATATTAATATATCACACTGCTTGAATATCGTAAATAACGTTTGTATTTATGAATAGCTTGTGGGCCAATTTAATTGGCAAAAACCACCTCCAGCACAAATACAAGAAAATAATAGAATAAACAAAGTCTTTTACCTTTAACTACTGTTTCCAGTGATCTGATGGGCTGATGACAGGAAAAATACTTATGTTGACACCTCCTGAATGTTAATCAGCAGCTCTAATTGTATCTTCCTTAGTTTTATGAAGAGTTCAAGTACCTTTATTTTTTATTTATACATGCTATGATGGACCTGTTCAATGGTAGGTGTTCAGAACTACGCCAGAAATTCACATGCAAATATAGGGAAGTAAGACTTCAGATAATGAGGAACATAAAACATGGTTATAACTGCACAATTTTCACTTTGCATAAAAATAATACCCAACACCCAACAACAATTTTAAAGCTCTCTCCATTATTCCATCTGAATAGATAATTTACTTTGGTGTTAGGCTATTTTTCGCCCAATCAAAACTAATCATCCCGATCAACTCTAATGACATAATGTTTGAAACAGGATTATTTTGCTCGATCTACTGCAGGGCATTAAAAATTTTCCTTCCAGGCTAGACTACATTAGTTCTTGTTCACTTGCTTAATTTCAAGGGAAACTTTAAGGAAACAGGCACTAATTCTCATTTAATTGGAATGCCAATAATCTCAGCTCTGAAGTACTTCAACATTTCAGCTTTCAGCAGTAATTTTCAACTTTTCATGATGACTTTTTGTGTTTAAGACAGATAATGAATTTTTTTTCCATATCATTGCTGTGTCTTTAACAGAGATTTTTTTTTTTTTTTGTGGAAAAAAATACTTTCAGAAATGTTTGAAATGTCACCAAGTGGTGCTTTCAAAAATTTCTAAATTGCTCTAAAAAATCTGATTTATCATATGCATACCAAGAACACAAAGAATGACAAAAATTACCATACTGAATCCCAGCAACGTACAACCTACTCCAATACATGTCCAGCAGGTGCCAGATGTGTGGAAGTTAAATCTTACATTTAGTATTCAAGCCTCTTTCTTCATTATGGGCTTCCCTTAAGACTGAGGAATCCAGGGTTGGTCCTGACTTTCCTCCTCTGCTCTGAAGTCATTTACTTTTTATCTGTCTTGCCTGAGACAGCTGTTTCATTTCACTGATAGATGTTATGTCACCTTACAGCTATCTTGGGCTTCTTTCACTTTATGAGGGCTGTTTTCCTCTACACATTTTCATTTCAACTCTTGTCTTCTTATATAAATGATGAGCTCTTTAAAAACATACTACTGTTATCTATTGGCACAGATCAAGGAGTGTCTGCAATCCACAAATGAAACTGGTGTGTGGGTTGTGGTTATCTCAACTCTATTCTATTCTAGACACCAGAATCATAAACTTAGACATTTCACAGAGGAAATGAAATGGTCTTCTATTTTATCTGGCATAACTGTACCCTCATTTGTTTCAATTGCCTCAAATTACACTGGCAATATATACTGTTAGTAACAAGACCAGTTATATCAAAGATAATAATAAAAATATGTTTGTTTCAGATTGAAGTGAATTTTCGATTTGGTTGCTTTCCAAAATAGAGCAGTAGTAGAGGAAGTATATTAATCTGCACAATTTAAGCTTTAATGGACTAGGAAACATGCTTTTACATTAATATGACTTAAACCTAAAGTACTGCAGTTCTATTAAAAATAAATCAACTTCTGCATGCACGTCTGAATAACCAGAGTTCTTACAACTTGTATTGCTTTTTCTTTTCTCTAAAAGAAGAAGACAATCCTGAAGGGATTGACATGGGGACTGCAAGCTGCGGTGAATAATGAAAAACATATCTAACAGCTGAGGTGTAAAGCAAGTGTAAAGAGTAGAATCACAGAAGTAAAGTGTAAAGAGTAGAATCATAGAATAGTTTGGGTTGGAAAAGACCTTCAAAGGTCATCTAGTCCAACCCCCCTGCAAGGAGCAGGGACATCTTCAACCAGATCAGGTTGCTCAGAGCCCTGTCTAACCTGGCCTTGAATGTTTCCAGGGATGGGGCATCTACCACCTCTCTGGGCAACCTGTTCCAATGTTCTACCACCCTCAGCATAAAAAAATTTTCCTAATATCTAATCATAGAATCATAGAATCATAGAATGGTTAGGGTTGGAAGGGACCTTCAAAGGTCATCTAGTCCAACCCCCCTGCAAGGAGCAGGGACATCCCCCACTAGATCAGGTT